>VWYK01039661.1:94046-142079 GCA_013399775.1 Semnornis frantzii | reverse complement strand
CTCTCTCTCTCTCTCTCTCGTGTATTTCCCTTTGTCACGCTAATGAAGAATTCATTTTTCCTTTTGAAGTCTCCCTCCTCCAGCCCCAAATAATCTGTCTCCTCACCTTGTCCCCCCTCTGTCCCACCGCCTGACCTTTTCAGGCTTGGCTTCTTGAACTCTGTTCAGCTCCACAGCACCATCAGGGAGCTGGAAGATCGCTCCTGCAGCCTCCTTTACACTGCTATCAGGTTCAACCTGTTCAATTAGTGGTGCCCCAGGCGCTGCGGGTTCCAGCTTTCTCTTTCTGCTTCATTTAATTTGAACACACACACACACACACACACACACACACACACACACACACCTCTCCCTCCCTGCTCACTTCAAGGCCTCAGGCTCTGTGCTGTGAAAGGCACAAGGCAGGGCATCACTTACACACCTGGAATATGTTGCAACAAGCCCAACAGCCTTTTACAAGGAAGTCTTGGGCCCATAGAATGGGTTAGAAAGTCCTTTGCAAAGCTGCCTTTCTTGGGGTAAAAAATAGGCACAGCTAAACCCCATCTAATGGTTTCCACCACTCCTTGGAGGATGGGCTTTCTGCCCTCATTTCTTCTTTTCTGGGGGGTTTAACACTGCCTTGTGCACATGGGGACAGCCACCGAGCTGTGCACACACACCACCAGTGGCTGTGCTGAGGGAAGGATTAGCTGAAGCTGCTCATTGTCACTTATTTTTTTTTTACCCTGGTTTCAAAGAGAAGGCTCTGCTGAAACACTTCAGGTGCTTGTTTGGTTATGGAGAGACTCGCAATGGGCACTTTTGTGATTCCATTCTGGTGCTGGCATGGAGATGGCTAAAGAAGGTGCATGATGGCTACTCAAAAGCTTGCCAAACTGTCCAGCCCCAGGGTTAAAGTCTCTGGTTGTGGCTGGAGGAACCCAATGAAAAGACCATGGTGAGGTGGGCATCAGTCTCTTGTGCCTTGTATCAGGTGATGGAATGAAAGGAAATGGCCTCAAGTTGCACCAAAGGACGTTTAGATTGGACATTAGGAACAATTTCTTCACTGAAAGAGCAGTCAGGGATTACAACAGGTTGCCCAGGGAGGTGGTGGAGTCCTCATCCCTTGAGGTGTTCAGGAAACATGTGGACATGACACCTGGGGACATGGTTTAGTGGCCACAGTGGTGTTAAGACAATGATCTTAGAGGTCTCGACCAACCCAAACGATTCTATCATACTCCCACCACAGGTGGACGGACCTCACTGAAAAACCTCAGAGTGTCTTCTCCCAGACATGCCCCACCCCTGTGAGGGTGACAGAACACTGGAACAGGCTGCCCAGGAGAGTTGTGCAGTCTCACTCTCTGGAGATATTCAAGGCCCATCTAGACACGTACCTGTATGATCTGCTCTAGGTGATCCTGCTCGGGCAGGGGAGTTGGACTGGATGAGCTTTTGAGGTCCTTTCCAGCCCCTGACATTCTATGATTCTATGATTCTACAATTCTGTGACCACAGACCTCCTCTAGTATAGCTGGGCAGAGAAGCAAACCCTGTGTTGTCAGCACTGTTCCTGTCCCCAGTTCTCTGTCACAAAGGGCTCCAGAGGAGGCTGAGCCTCATGGGATCCCTCTGTGTTTGTGTGGGCAGCATGACCAGGAGTGGTGTGGCTGCTTCTCTCCTCTGCTGTGACCAGCCAAGGAGGTGGGAGCTGTGATACAGCAGCTGCCTGCTTTGCTGGTGCCTCTTTCAGGTGTCAGAGCTGCCTTCCACAATGAGGACCAACATCTCGCTGTGAAAATGAGCCCATCTGCTCAGCAAGAACTATTTCTGCATTGCAACCAACCTGTTCAGAGGCACCGGGCTGGAGGGGCTGCATTTGAACATCTGAGTCATACAATAATCCCTTGCAAAGGCACAGCCTGTGGTGGTCCAGGACAGGTAAGAAATGAAACCTAAGAGTTAAAATTGAAGAAAATAATCTGACCTGTGAAATTCCATATTAAGGTGCTGCCCAGTGCTGGCAGCTTCAGGGAGCTGCTGATGGATCCAGAGCTGTTCCTCTGCCTGCAAACCTAACTGAGAGCCTCAGCCAAGCAGAGAAACCACTTGCAGCTTTCTGAATGGCCCTTTGCTGGCTATCTAGCTGCTGGTTGGAATATTTCTGCCATGCTAAACCTGCCAGAGACATTGAGTTCGGTTCAGCAGGATAAATAGGATGAAGAACTACCAAAAGCAACACAGCTAGACCTACTTTCACTGGCAGAAATGCTGGCTGCTGGGCTAGGACCAAGAGCAGCAGTAGCAGAAACAATGATGTGACCATAGTGAAGTGACAGAAAGTCACTGGGGCTCTCATTTTGAGATCATATCTCTTGCTAGAGACCGAGCTGAAAGGATCATAGCAGCCTGTGCAAATCTCTTCTCCACTGCCACTTACACCCAGCTGTCTTGCTCATGTGGTGGCTGCACGTTGCAGAGCGTAAGAGCTCCCATCTCACTTTGTGCTGGGCAGTATCTCCAGGTGGTTTTAGGAATTTATTCTGCAGTGTGCCATTTTTCCCTCCCAATCAACTTCAATGGTTGGTTGTTTGCTTATTTTACAGCCTGGGAACTATCTGGCTGAGCTGTTACACAGAATCACAGAATTAACCAGGTTGGAAAGACCTCTGAGATCGAGTCCAACCTAGCACCTAACCCTGCTAATTAACTAACCCAAGGCACTAAGTGCCTCATCCAGTCCCCTTTAAACACCTCCAGGGATGGGGACTCCACCACCTCCCTGGGCAGCCCATTCCAGTGCCAATCACTCTTGCTGGGAAGAACTTCTTCCTAACATCCAGCCTGAACCAGCTTGAGGCTGTGTCCTCTTGTTCTGTCACTGGGTGCTTGAGAGAAGAGCCCAACCCCACCTGGCTCCAACCTCCCTTCAGGTAGTTGTAGAGGGCAATGAGGTCTGCCCTGAGCCTCCTCTTCTCCAGGCTGAACAACCCCAGCTCCCTCAGTCTCTCCTTGTAGGGCTGTGCTCCAGGCCCCTCACCACCCTTGGACACGTTAAAGCACCTCAACATCTTTCTTAAACTGAAGGTCCCACAACTGAATTGTTCTGCTGCAGCCTTTTATCCAGAGCATCCTTCACTGTTTACAGCACTCAGCAACTGGGTGGAACAAGAGTTCAGCCTGGTGACTGCTGCTTGGGAGCCCAAAGGAGGAGCTGAGTGGACTCAGATGCCATTCAAGGTCACTTTCTCCCTTCCAGTGGGTGTTATGGATGCTTGCTAGGCATTCTGTGTTTGACTCCTTCAGACTGGGAGCTGCTGGAAGCTCAGCTCTGCACTGCAGGGAGGATCACAGGCTGTTGCTGAGCAGAGCCATCCCCAGTTTATGGGTTCAGATCTGGTGGGGGTGAACCTGACTGGACCTTCAGTGCCGCCAAATTCTTTCTTTTCCTTTGTTGCCTTTTGCCTCGGTCTTTTGCAAGCTCCCAGTGCTGCCTCAAACCTGTTTTGACCACTTTCTGCTTGGAAGCGGTGAGGAGACAACCATAAAGCTATCATCTGTGTGTCTGACCTGGGTGACTCACTCCAAAATGCCACAGGCCCATGATGCCACCACAGTCCCTGAAGGGGACTCAGAAAAAGGACCAGGTAGGGTTGGATGGGAGCAAGGGGTGCTCCTGAAGCTTCACCCCCATCCCTTCAAGGGTCTGGTGAAAGCGATACAATTCAAGAGAGATGCTGAGGTACTGGAATGTGCCCAGAGAAGGGCAGCAAGGCTGGGGAGGGGCCTGGAGCACAGCCCTACATGGAGAGGCTGAGGGAGCTGGGGGTGTGCAGCCTGCAGAAGAGGAGGCTCAGGGCAGACCTCATTACTGGCTACAACTACCTGAAAGGAGGCTGTAGCCAGGTGGGGTTGGGCTCTTCTCCCAGGCAACCAGCAACAGAATGAGGAGACCCAGCCTCAAGCTGTGCCAGGGAAGGTACAGGCTGGAGGTACACTCTTCTTCCCAGAGAGAGTGATTGGCATTGGAATGGGCTGCCCAGGGAGGTGGCGGAGTCCCGTCCCTGGAGGTGCTCAAGCAAAGCCTGGATGGGGCACTTAGTGCCATGGTCTGGTTGGTTGGCTAGGGCTGGGTTCTAGGTTGGGCTGGCTGAGCTTGGAGGTCTCTTCCAACCGGGGTGATTCTATAATTCTATGACTCTGTGATTCTATGATTCTATGAATTGTGCATCCAAGGGAGTGGGTTTGCAAGGCAATAAAGGCTTTTGATGCAGAACTTGGATGACTGTTATTGGTAAATCCCTGGTTTTGCTCTCCACGCCTCTCAGGAAGGTGCTGCAGCCAGCTAACTGATTTCCATGCATTTTACCATTAGAAAGGGATGCTTTTCAGAGGGTTGGAAGAAAAGAGTCTGTGCTTATTCCACTGACCCCATGCTATTTCTTTATAACATTGCTGAAAGACTTCTCTGGTTGAGGTGGGTAACAAAGGCAAAGGAAAGGCTCAGTAGAGCTGCAGCTGGGATTTTCCATGCTCCAGGGAAAGAGGAGCATCTCACATGCCCTCGAGGGCTTTCTTAGAGCTGTCCCACTTGTTTTCACCTCCTCTCTTTCAACCTAGACAACCTGCACTGGTGATCCCCAGGCGGGAGAAAGAGACCTGAAGTGTGGTGGCACAGGACGGGACTGCAGGAAAAGGAGAGGAGGAAGGGCAGGAAGGACAAGGAGGGAGCAGCAAAGAAGAGCAGGACAGAGGGAGTCTGGTGAGTGAGGACCGGGTCTGTGGCAAAGCAGAGGGGACTACGAGCTGTCCCTTTCACATGAAAGAAGCTTTTCAGATGGAAATGGCAGGGTCAGCAGCAGCCCTTGGACAATGGCCCCCTTCTTTCCGCTCCCCGTGGCCACAAAAGAATGGGGGGATGCTGCTGGAGAAACCCCCTCTTGCTCTTCTCCAGCCTGGGGCTGAGAAGGCCTCTTGGAAGGCTGTAGCTGAGCCAGTCGCCCAGAGCCTGGGGGGATGAAAACTGTTCGGAAGAATGCTAACAAAATGAGAGGGAGGGAAATGGGAGGGGAGAAGGAAAAAATGGAAAAAAAAAAAAAGAGAGAGAGAGAAAAGCTGAAAGATTTCAACATAAATAATCTTCAAGGAGTGTTCTGTAAACAAAACGGAGGGCATGGTGCCAGGAGCACCTGCCTCTCCGCATTGACATTAATTGTTTGGGGAAGGAGAAGCAAAGAAACATTCCTCTGGCTGCGTGTGCAGCCCTGTGCCCGCGGCCCAGGCAGCCAGCAAGGCCAGCTGGGATGGGGCTGTGGTGTGGAGACGGCAGGGGATGTGCCGGTGGGTGCGGGGCCTGCGGGTGGCTCTGTGGGTCCTTGTACCGGAGCCGGTCAAGTGCCAGCCCTGCCCCTGCCCAAATCATTGCTGAGTGGAGCGTGAGGATCCGCAGGCTTTCTGAAGCCAGGCTGCATTAAACCTCTTTAGTGTCCTCTGTCAGTCCTGCTTCCTGCCATTGTTTTCTCTCCATGTACCGAGCGTAATACCTTGCTCCTGACCTCGAGGCTCACCTGCATTGCCGAGATCCTCAGGCACAAGTTTTATCCTGTTCTGGAGGTGGGTATAAAGGAGCTGGAAGGCTCCTGCACCCACACAGGCAGTGGAGAGGTATTAGACTGTGCATGAACAAGTCCCTAATCATATGGTTTGGCAATCTCCTGGTGAACCACCTCACCCTTCCCGGAGGGGAGTTGCTTTCTGGGTCCTGAGTGTGTGGCACCTTCAGTGCTTGCAGATTTTCAGGGGTGGATGATGCTGTGGTGGCTCTGGTGCCATTTCCCTCCCCCATTTCCAGCCTGAAACTTATGCCAACCTTGCTGAGGAGCTCTCTGCTTCTCATGGGCATGGATCTGAGGACTTAAAGCACTGGCACACTAGCACACACGCTTTAGATTGAGACCCTGTGGGCACCAGCATCTCCAAGCGGCAGTAATCCTGGAGCTGCTCCTTCTTTTTCAGTCACAAAGGACATCAAGACACACAGGCATGTGTGATGGTGGTGGGAATGTGGGTGGGCTGGACACGATGCAAATGCAGATGGGACAGGAGGCTGAATCCTTGTCTGGTGGTTAGAGTGTAACCCAGGCTGCCAGAGCTGCTGCCTCCGGGGAAGGTCCTGTCTCTCTGCTAAACAAATAACACTGCCTGAGGCACACAGCAGGCCCCAGCAATGCAATCCAGAGATCATCCACTGGTGCTGATGGATTTGTTAGCTGATTTAGAAGGTATACAGGTTTCATCTGAACACTGTGGGGCTGATTACAGCTTGCTAAAGAGCTTTCCTGGGCTATTGCATTCAAATATCTTCCTCCAGATGCAGTTGATGCCAGCAAAGGGCTGGCGGCTACTGCTTGTTTGCTCCTCTGCCTTGGAGCTGGACTGCATGATCACCTTTTGGAGACATTGCTCAACTGCTCATCTTAGTGCACGCAGAAGAGTCTGGGTAACTGGTGCTACTGCAGGTGTCCAAAAAGTCTGGTCTGGCAACAGAAGCTGAAAAATGACCACCCTAAGCCCTCTGGTGTGAAGCAATTCTTGTGGTGCTTCCTCGGGGAAGGGAAATCTGCAGCAAAATTGTATTTGTGGTGGTATCACCCACCTTAAACCAGGGTTATGGGGTTGCAGCACAGTGCAGGGAACAGTGTGATGCTCTGTTGGTTCTGCTTTACTCTGAGGTTTTGGCACTGATCAGCTCTCCAAGGCTGGAAGGAGAGCTGCTGGAGGAAAACTCTGCTGAAGTCAGATCTCTCCCATTCCTTGCATCCAAAATAGCTTTTTTTATTTTATGCCCAAGCTTTCAGTTTTCTGTTTCATTTTCTTCTCTTGATAGTCTTCCATTCTTACTTGGCATGTTCTTAGACCTCACTTATAGAATCATAGACTCAGTCAGGGTTGGAAGGGACCACAAGGATCAGCCAGTTCCAACCCCCCTGCCATGGGCAGGGACACTCTAGCCTAGATCAGGCTATCCAGACCCTCATCCAGCCTGGCCTTAAACACCTCCAGGGATGGGGCCTCAACCACCTCCCTGGGCAACCCATGCCAGGCTCTCATCACTCTCACGCTGAAGAACTTCCTCCTCACGTCCAGGCTGAATCTCCCCACCTCCAGCTTTGCTCCATTCCCCCCAGTCCTGTCATTACCTGATAGCCTAAAATGTCCCTCCCCAGCTTTTTTTTTAACTTGCTTGGTCAACTCCTCATCTTGCTTTAGCTTTCTTTCTCTCCTGCCTAATGACTTAGAACTGTAGAATGGTAGAATCTTAGAATTTTCTCAGTTGGAAAAGATCTCTAAGATCATAGAATCACAGAACAGTAAGGTTGGAAGGGACCTCTAAGATCATCCAGTTCCAACCCCCTGCCATAGGCAGGGACACCTCCCACTAGAACAGGTCACTCAAGGCCTCATCCAGCCTGGCCTTGAACACCTCCAGGGAGGAAGCAGCCATCATCGAGTCCAACCATCAACCTAAGACCACCACGTCCTATACAACCTCAAACGACCTCTCCCCACCCCATCACTCCTTATTCAGGGGCATCCTACCCCACACCCTGGCATGTGAGTTCCACGTCCCTAAGCAGTCAGAGCCCAGGCTCAGGCTCCCGGCTGACAGCAGTGGAGAGCTGTGAGCTCACAAAGGCTGGGGAAATGGGCAGATTTGGGGAGAGCAAAAGAAAAACAGGCTGCCTGTGGCCAATGGCTTCCCTCCATCCCTCCCAGTTTAACCATTAACAGGCTGGCTGGCCCTGCTGAGACAATGCTGTGTTTGTTTAGCACGGAGGGAGCTGCTATCGGGGGCTGGCAGATTTATCAAAGCACAGTGATTAGCTCTATTAGAGAAGGGATTTGTGTCAACAAAAAGACAGGTGCAAAGAGACGATTCCAGCTGGCAAAGGCTTCACAGAGCTTGCAGCATTTCAGTGGCAATAAAACTTCTTCCAGGAAACGAGAGTCAGAGCAGAGAGAGCCTCTGTGTTTTTAACTTTCCCTTCCCAACTGCTTGGTCCTCCCTGGCCCAGGTCCCCTTCGCTGATCCCTTGAGCTTGCAGGTGTCTCTGGGCCTCAGAGGTTCCCTGTATCATGGGGAAGAGGAGGATGGGTTGCAATGTCAGTTTGTGGTAGTGCACATTGCTTGAAGATGTGCCACTTGTCACCCCTGAGCTGGATCATAGAATTGCTCTGTTTGGAAAATGCCTTTAAGATCCTCAAGTCCAACAGTTAACCCAGCACTGCCAGGTCACCACTAAACCGTGGCCCTCAGAGCCACATCTACATGGTCTTTCAAACCCTCCAGGGGTGGAGACTCCACCATTGTCCTGGGCAACCTCTCCTGGGGCTTGACCACTCTTTCAATGAAGAAATAGTTTCTCATGTCCAACCTTACCCTTCCCTGGTGCAACTTGAGTCATAGAATCATAGACTCATAGAATCATGGAATCATAGACTCATAGAATCATAGAATTAGGGAATCATGGAATCATAGAATCATGGAATCATAGAATCATATAATTGGAATCATAGAATCATATAGTTGGAAGGGACATCCAAAGGTCATCCAGCCAAACCCCCTCTGCAGTCAGCAGAGGCATCCTCAACTAGATTAGGCTCCCTACAGCCCTGTCGAGCTCCGTCTTGAATATTTCCAAGGATGGGGCCTCAACCACCTCCCTGGGCAACATGGATAGTGTTCCACTATCCTCGTGGTGGGCCATTGCCTCTTGCCCTATGACTTGTTACTTTGGAGAAGAGACTAACCCCCACCTGGCTCTAACCTCCTTTCAGGGAGTTGTAGAGAGCCAGAAGGTCTCCCCTGAGCCTCCTTTTCTCTAGACCCTTTGCCAACTTCATTACCCTTCTCTGGATCCACTCCAGAACCTCAGTGACCAAAACTGAACCCAGTATTTGAGATGCAGCCTCACCAGTGCCAAGTACAGGGTGACAGATGATGGACTCCACTTTGTAGTGGGAAGGCTAAACCCATTCTAGCTTCATTCCTTCCTTCAGCTGAGTCCTGCTGGAGTGATACTGAACTACTATGGTCCCATGGACAAAGATGTTTGTCATTTGCTTCACATATGCAACTCTGGTGCCAGTCTCTGTGAGAAGGAAAGAGAAGGCTGAGGGCCCAAAACGCCCAGAACTTGACTTATCTTGAGAGTTTCTTTTGGAAACAGAGGGCAAAGCTCTGCTGACAGCACAAATACAGAAGGTGGTCACTTAGAACACCTCTTTCCACTGCATTTACTCATTTACCATAATTCCTGCTCTGTGCAATGATGATTCAGTTTACACCACATGAAACCAGAATGACCTTCCTTTTCATCCCTGTTTCCAAAGTGGATAAAGCTTGCTTACAAGAAATCCTTCCAAGCAGAGCATGCAGCTCTTCCAGGCCAGCTCTTTGGAGCACTGCTGAGCAGCAGCTGATGTTTTGATTGTGAAAGGTTGTGTTGAGTGAAGCAAATCAAAGAAATAAAGAGGAACTTCACCGTGGTCTGAGTTTCTCCTTCTCTGATTTGAGATCTTGGCAAACCTTATCCAGGAATGGTTCAGAGAAATTTGTCACCCCCAGCTGCAGTTCACTGTCACAGCACAGGACTGCTAACAAGAATCTGTCAGGTTTTTTTTGTCTTCTGCAATGATCTTTCCTGGAATACAGATCTGTCTCCTGCTACCCAGGCTACCTGTGTCCTTAAAGGATCTCTTCAAAGGAGCTGTACTGATGCTATAATGTTTTACTGAGTATAGCATGGATGAAAATATTGCTTTAGACATGTTATACTTGTACCTGTTAGCCATGCTGAGAGCTGGGTTTACTGCCTGATTCAGGCCCATGGGACAGCTGAGCGTCTACTGAGCTTCTCAGAAACCTACTAGATTGTAATCTACATTTCTAGGTACTGACTTGTCTATGTATTTAGGCCTCCAAGTGAATACTTCAGCCCTTACATCTCTTTTGAATGCTCCAAAGGCTTCTAAAGCTGTAGTGTGTGTGTGTGCATATACAGTTTCCTATATGACTCAGTTTTGTAATTTTCAGAAGTTCTTTAAAACAATCTCCCTCCAGTTAACCCCAAACTCAGGCATCTTCCCAAACATGTCCTGCTGGGTGAAGGGAGAGGCAACACATCCCAATGCAGGGGGGCTGGAGGGCACTAATGCTGCCAGTTTTGCTCCCTCCTGGCACCCAGCTGAGGCACTTCGGGAAAGGAGCCAGCAGCTTGGTTATGCTGGGTGACACCTTGTCTACAAGCCTAGTGAGAAGCTGCACTATAAATATGCTCAAGCTCTCCTAATGGGATGGTTTCAGAAAGATCCCTGTACATGCTCTGGTGCCCAGTGAAAAAATCCTACCCTAATCCAAGCCTCGGAGTGGCTCCTGAGACCTCTTTTGTCACTGGTACACCAAAAGGCTGCAACCAAGCTACTACACTACACTGCTGATTGACTGCACAACCTTTAGGACTTCATCCCACCTTCCCCTGCCTTGGCTTTTTATTGTGCCAACAGAGATGATGAGGTTGATCTCCGTTTGCAAAGTATGAAAGATTTCATGAGCTCTGCTCTGCTTGCAGCTGGCCACGCTGGTGGCTGCATTCTTTGGCTGGTTGGAGATAGTGTTTATCACTGAAGGCAGCTATAAAATAAAGCCCTGAGGCTATGGTTTCAAAGACAGGTGTCTCAGATGTGGTCACAAAATACGCGCATCCCAAAAGAGAGCTGTGCAGCAGGCACTGGACCCTGTGAGCATACCACCCATGTTGCTTCCACACTACATGTTTTGACTGGCTAAAGGCTGGTGGCACTTAAAGTCACCCTTCAAAGTCCAGCTTTGCAGAGTTTTGGTGAATGCCACTTTAATCAGAGATCCTTGATGGCTCTCTCACTGCTTCTGTGGCTGTGGCACTTGCCGTGTGGATGACTTGCATGTTTGGGTCCCTGCATGAAGATGATCATCATTTGTCCTGCTGCATTTTCCCCTCCAGTGGTGACCTGCTATCATCTTGCTCCACGCTGTTTCTCTGTTCATGATCCACGTGGGGCTAATGATGGCACGGATGCTAAAACAACACTCTAAGCCTGAACAGGTCCCAGCATGTCATTTCCTTCTACCAGGTCAGCAGTGGTGCCTTTTGGAGCTTCCCTCATGCTAATGCTGTTTCACCACCCAGGAGTGTGCATGGCCTCACTCCTTCTCCCTTCCCATCTTGCTGGTTTATGACCATTTGCTGTTGTTAACCTCAAGTGAAAACAAAACAGAGACAAAAATTGGGGAGGGGGGAGAGGAAGGCAGAGGTTCAGGCAGCAAAAGCAGAGCTGGTGTCAAACCAAAGCAGGACCTAAGTAAAGCCATGGTGCCCATGCACTCAGTTTCTCATATTCATGTTTTCCACCCTGCTTATAGCTAAAATGTTCCCTGTAGAAGTGTTTCTCTTTTACCAGCATCACACAATTTGCAGTGAGGATCAATTCCACTCTGTCTTGGCATCGTGTAGCTGTTGAAAGGAGAAAACTCAGCCTCTGCTCTTGAGTCAGTCCTCAAAGAACAGAGCATCTTTCACCCCATTCATGGGAAGGATCAGCTGTCTTCTGCACTCAGGTGGCAAAACAGATCCATCAGCACGACAGAACTATAGGAGGGATCTTCATTTATACCTCTTCCCCAGGGGTCAAATAGAGGAGATGAGAGGCTAGAAGAGGAAGAACACTCAGCTCACGAAAATTCATGTGATTATTTCTTGGCAACTAATTGCTACCATTTTGCTTTTGGTTCAGGAGGATGTAGAAATGCTGGTGGCTGAGCAGAAACCATGCAAGCCTGGGCTGCTGGCAGCACTGGCCCCACCAAGAAGTCTGAGGACAACATGGTAAAGGAGATGGAAGGACATGGCACTTTGTTAGAGTGGGTCGAGAGGAGGGTCACAAAAATTATCAGAGGGCTGGAGCATCTCTCCTGTGGAGACAGGCTGAGAGCACTGGGGTTGTTCAGCCTGGAGAATGGAAGGTTCCAAGGAGACCTTGTAGCAGGCTTTCAGTATTTGTAGGGGGCTACAAGAGAGCTGAAGAGGAACTTTTCACAGAGCCATATAGTGACAGAAGTGGAAAAAGATCAACTGAAATCAGACATTAGGAAGAAATTCTTCCCTGTGAGGGTGGTGAGGCACTGGAACAGGTTGCCCAGAGAAGATGTGGAGGATCCAAGCCTGCAAGTGTGAAATCCGAGTCAGATGGGGCCTTGAACAAACTGCTCTAGTAGGAGGTGTCCCTGCCCATGGCAGGGGTTTAGAACTAGATGATGTTTAAGGTCTTTGCAACCTGCCTTTGCATCATCAGTCAAAAGCTTCGTTTGCACAAAGGCAGGAAGCGAATGGAAGGAGAAGGCAAATGAGATGTTCCCTCTATGGCTTCTCAACAGAAAGGCTCAAGTCTACCCTGCCACATAATCAAATCCATGCAAACGCTGGGCGTCAGCTATGTCTCATAGTGGCTCTTTCACAGAGGGACAAGGTGGTGTTTGCTGAAACGTGCCACAGCACCTGGAGGCCCCAACCCATGGCTGACCCATCAGCAACCCCCAGAACTGCAGTGCCTGTGCCAGAGGTGCATTTTGCATTGCCTGAATGTCACAAATCACAGCACTGTGATGAAAGGACGCAGGGGAAGCCTGCTTGTGGTCCTGGAGATGAGCCACAGCTGACATTGCTCTGGGTGGACCTGGGCTAGCTGAGGGGAGGTCAGTGGCCTTGTGCAGCCTTTGCCTGATAGGCAATACTGTAAGGTAGAGGCTGGCCCTATCTTATTCTGAGTGAAACTCACACTGCTACCTCCATCTCACTGTCTCCACAAGAGATACACTTTGGCATCCTGTGGGTAGGAGTGAGTTGGGAGCTCACACTCACACGGGCTGAGAGATGGGACTAGGGACCACACCAATCTCTCACTGTGGTCAGAGAGCTTTCAGCCCAGGGCACCTCTTAGTCTAGGGCAGCCCTACTGCAATGTGTTACACATTTCACCTTGCTCATGGCTGCCACCAGCAGAGCAGTGATTTACACTGTTTCTGGGAAGGCAGCAGTGCAAACCTGCAGATTTCTCATTTCTGGGAGACCTGTTTTAACCTTCCCTAGCCAAGGGCAAACAACAAAGCAGAGGCTGAGCCTGATGCAGCCTCTCTCCTTGAAAGTCATCCTGGTGCTTCCCAGCATCAAGGCTCACAGACCCCTGCACATCTCTCCTCAGCAATATCTACTTGTTTGGAGAGGTACAAGTACTTCCTACTTGGTAAGTGCTCTTAAGATGAGATCTTGCAGACACCCACAGACAGGGAGGATGGAAAGGAAACTGCCACCTGAAGCCCTGCTACTTGGGATTAATCTGTGCTTCATGGTATGTTTCCCTGACAGAGCAGCAGCGGCCCCAAGGGATTCATCCTGTGCTTGCTAATCCACTGGCTGGCCTCAGCCACAATGCTCCTGGCAGGCAGGGCTTCTGCCCAGCACAAGGACCTGCCCTGGTTGCTCCATGGCCTCCAGTCCTGGGTTTCCATCAGAAAAGATCAGCTGTGATGCGTGGGCTGTGGGCAGGCAACACAGCAAATTAATCCCTTCTCTTGGCTGCCTGGGAGGGGGGAGTGCTTCCCAGTGTCCTCATGGAGCCACCAGGGTTTGCTATGAGAGAGCAAACCTAACAGATGCCCACAGCAACAAACCCCAGTGTATGCATAAGGGACTACTAACAGCGTGGCTCGTGGAGCATTGCAGGCTGTAAGAGCCCTTAAAGGACACTCCTAGACCTCAGCCACCCCTGGGGACATTCATGGTCCTCCTTCTGCAACGGGGTAGGTTTAGATTAGATATGAGGAAAAAAAAAATTCCCAGCAAGAGTGGTCAGGCATTGGGCCTGTGGGCTGCCCAGGGAGGTGAGTCACCAACCCTGGGCGTGTTTAAAAGTTGTTTGGATGTGGTGCCTGGGGATATGGTTTAGGGTGCACCTTACAGAGCAGGGTTATTGGTTGGACTTGGTGATCCTGGGGGCTTTTCCAATCTGAATGTTTCTGTGATTCTGTGGCAGCCTGGGTCCCAAAGTGCACAATGGCAGCTCTGTGACAGAGAGGTGTTGGGCTGCTTCTGCCAGGCACACCTAGTAGCTTTAGGGCACACATGAGGACCTGCTCAAGCCATGATTAGGAAGAAAGATGTTAAAAAGAAGATTTGAGTGTAGGGGAAGGCACAGGCGTTATGAAGGCCAGAAAGGGTTCCCTCACTATCTTTGATGTGCCAGCTTAAGAGTCTGAATTGGCATTTCAACTGGTTTGCAGAGGGTGAGTATCAGTGATTGTTGGTCTTGATAAAACTCTACCTTTAGATGATGAATCTCTAGCCTTGCCTAGATTTATTAGGGCTGCTCAAGCCGCTTTGTTTCACTCCTGTGTACCAGCAGCCAACCTACAAAGAAAGGTAGGTGACAGAAGAGGCACTTTGCAGCCTGGTGAACCAAGGTGTGATGAAAGGGTAATATTCCTTATGCTGGTGCAGTAGAGCACAGCTTCTGTTTAGAGAGGGCATGTTCGTGACTTCTATGCCATGAGATCATGGTTATGCTCATTGCTGGGTGCAGATGTTGGACTGCAGAGCTAAAGAGAATATCTGGAAGCAGCAGCTCCAGGCCTGAAGGGCACCAGGGAAGAAGATGGCAGAGTCCTGCTGTGCAGCAGCGTTGGGGACAGTGGCAACACAGCTCTGCTCTCCTGGGTCTATCTGCGTGGAGCTGTGGTCCTTGCCAAGGCAGCAGCCAGGCTCCCCTTGCTATGGCATAAGCACTTGGCCAGCTCTCATCCTCACCAACCCAGACTAGACTGCAAGTTCTCCCTTCTCCCTCTCCCTCTCCTTCTTCCTTTCCTTCTCCTTCTTCCTCTCCCTCACCCTTTCTCTTTCCTTCTCCCTATGCCTCTCCCTCTTCAGCTTTCCTATGGTTTGGCAAAGTCTGCAGTGAACCATGGCCCATCCCATGGGGACCAGCTCCATGCTGCTGGTGGAGCATTCCTCATCCACCCCTTCCACAGAGGCGTGCACGGCTTTTGTTACCTGCCAGGGAAGCGGAGGAACAGGATTGCTCAATTAACATCTATGTACCTTGGCAGGGCACCAGCCTGAATCGCTGGCTCCACCCTGCCTTCCCTTCCCCGTAGCCATATCGTTTCCCTCCCTCCTCCTCTGACATGCCATTCCTCCTCGCTATCTGGGCTAATCTTCATCAGTCATTGCCCTGATGCTCTCCTGCTCTGACACGCTCCCAGTTTCAGTACAATTCCTGCGGCAGGTCGTGTCACGTCCTCTCACGCCGGCTGCTTTACATGGTTCCCCGCCGAGGCACCGCACAGCCTTGAGCAAGACTTCTGCTGGGCGTCTTTCTTTAGTTCTGGCTGCTCAGCTCCCTGGGAGGAGGAGGACGAGGAGGAGGAGGAGGAGCCGGGGCTTTGGGTTTCTTTGGAGTGCTGGCTAAAACTCGGCACAGGGCAGAAACCAGCCAGCGTGTTCCAGCTTGAGCTCCTGCCTGTCTGATTTAGACACTGAGCGATGTGGACTTGTTATTTCTGGAATGCCAGAGAGTTTCACTTGGGGTGGGTGTTTGTTTCTTTTCTAGAAGGGCTCAACTGATGCCCTGTTCATGGCTTCACTGAGCAAAAAGGGTCTGCTTCTGCAGCGCTCGCTGCTGCAGAGAGACATCACTCCCTTCACCAGCCCACGTATGTGATGGAGGCTCTGGCAAGACAGGAAACCAGTCTGCACCATTCCTTCTCCTTGCACTTCCCATCCTGACCTACCCTCTGCTCCCCTGCCCACCTCAATCCATCCTCCACCCCTCCAGGCCACACCAACCCCTTTCCCCACCTTTCATGTGCACTTGCAGTTTCCACGCATCCTTCGCTATTTGCTTCATACCTTTGTGGGGTTGTGCTTTGTTACATCAGGTGACACCTTGCCTTGTTGCCTTGCAGCTCGGTTGTGCAACCCTCAGAGTGGGACATAAAGTGATAGAATTATAGTATCAAGTGTTAGGATGGGAGGAGATGGCCTCAAGTTGCACCAGGGGAGGTTTAGGTTGGATACAGGGAACAATTTCTTTCCTGAAGGAGTGGTCAGGCACTGGAATAGGCTGCACAGGGAGGTGATGAAGTCACCGTGCCTGGAGGTATCAAAAAAACCTGTAGACATGGCATTCAGGACATGGATTAATGGCCATGGTGGTGTTAGGACAACAGTTGGACTCTATGATCACAGAGGTCTTGTCCAACCAAAATTATTCTATGATTTCATGAAGCAAGATTTGGTTTTCGGTAAGGGGTCTGGTAAAGATCTCCTTCCTGTTCACTTCAGTCACATCTTGCTGCTAGAGATGACATTTGCAGAGCACCAAATGCTGCATGGCACTGAGATGACAGGGAAAATCTTGGTAGCTTTGAATGTGTGCATGAAGCAGAAGTACCTGAGCCAGCATGAGGATGAACTTCTCAGGTCTGGAGGACACAGAGCTGGAGCATCTCCCATTTCAGGCTGCAGGGAGCAAATCAGGAGGCTGACTGAAGGCAAGCTGTCGTGCCAGTGTCCGTGATTGCCCTGTCTGCTCGGTTCACATGCAAAAGAGATAGTGCTGCCTTCGTGTTTACATCTGGTATCGCTTCCCTGGGCAAATCCCAGGGCTGGGCACTGCCCGGTGGCACAGGCTGTGATCTGCGGTCTTTGTGCTTTGTTATATAGCGGTTAGGGAGCGATACTGCAGGGCGCTTTGAATGCTAACAGCCTCTTTGCAGCTTATCTTTGGCCCTAAGTAATTGCAATGGACCTGACAGACGAGACGTGGGGAGGGAAAGCTGCCCAGAGACAGGACATGCTGCATGGAGAAGGGTGCAGCTGTGGAGACTGGGACCCATCTTTACTCTCTGCTAAGTGCCTGAAGGAAGTTTGGAGCCAAGCTGAGCAGCACAATCAAACCAAGTTATAAATATATCACATCATAGCAGTACCCTTTACATTTCCAGGTGTTTCTTTCTTGGTGATGTTACTGCTGCTGAGAAGTCAATAAACTCCCGTAGACACCACAAATCCTCTTTTTTTGAAGGACCTTGAGCTTCCCAAATCTGTACCCTCTCTAAGGTGGAGTTGCTCTTCTTGTGATCCTTTCGCTCAGCTGAATCCAGGACCAGAGAAATTATTGTCAGCCTGTACTGGCAGTGGTAAGGCCACACCTTGAGTACTGGATTATGGTTTGGACCTCGCTACAAGACATTGAGGTGCTGGACCAGGTCCAGAGAGGAGCAACAAAGCTAATAAAGGGTCTGGAGAATAGGGCTGGTGAGAAGCTGCTGAGAGAACTGGGGGTGTTAAGAGAAAGCTGAGGGAAGACCTTCTCACTCTCCCAGCCTATAGCATCATAGAGTTGTAAGGCCTGGACAACAAGTCTTATTGAGGAATGGCTGAGGGAACTGGGGTTGTTTAGCCTGGAGGAGACTGAGGGGAGACCTTCTGGCTCTTTACAGCTCCTTGAAAGAAGGTTGGAGGCAGATGGGAGCTGGTCTCTTCTCCCAAGAAACAAATCACAGGCCAAGAGGAAATGGCTTCAACTTGCACCAGGGGACGTTTAGGTTGGATATCAGAAGAGACCTCTTCACTGAAAGGGTTCTCAAAGACTGGAACAGGTTCCCCAGGGAGGTGGCTGAATTCTCATCCCTGGAAGTGCTGAAAAGAGGCAGAGATGTGGTGCTGAGGGATGTGGCTTAACACCAGGCTTGGTGGAGTTAGAGAATGGTTGGACTGGATGACCATAGAGGTCTTTTCCAAACAAAACAATGATTCTATGACTGTATGAAACCTTCCACATTTTTGATGGTTAGAGTTATATCTCACCCATGACATGCAAAATTCCAAACCTAGAGAAGGTTGAGCATCCTCTAAACCTGCCCTCAGCTGTGTCACCTGCTCCATCAGGGAAGGGAAGGAGCTGAGCAAGGAGGGAGAGGACACCCCATCTCTAATGGGTAGTTATTCTCTGCCTCCCCTCCTAATTTCCAACCTGGCAACCAGCAGTTACTATTATTTTAATTAACAATAAATGAGGCAGAAGGCAGTTCTGAGGGCAGGCATATAAAAATGCTCACCCCCCAAAACAGACAACATAGGGAAATGAGTGTGACAAACTAATTTCCTTTCACGGTGACAGTTTTGTCTCCCCCAGAAAGAAAAAGGCAAGAGTGAAACATGTCCAGTGCAGCAACGAAACCTCTGAAAATGGCCAATGAAAACTGGTTGCTTAACAGCTGCCCTTCAAATACAGGTGAAACAGAGCCCTGCTTGTTGCAGACCTGTTCTCCTATCTTTGCTCCCCATAACTAAGGTATCCATCACATGCTAACCTCAGACCAAGTCACTGCTTTTCACAACCATCAATCTGGAGGTACTCTGCAGTGATCTCTGCAGACCATTAGCCCCAAAACCAGCCTGATGTAGGTGCTTAGCTTAGGCTCACCAGCCCAGCCTTGAACACCTTTTTGGACCTGCATCCAGCCCGGGCTGCAATTCTGATGACAAAAGACCTGTCGAATCCTGCTCCCCTTGTGCCTGCTTGATTTGTGCCCAAGCCCAGACAGCCTAGCTCTGCCTTCAGCCCCTCTGCTCCCCTTGTGCCTGCTTGATTTGTGCCCAAGCCCAGACAGCCTAGCTCTGCCTTCAGCCCCTCTGCTCCCCTTGTGCCTGTTTGACTTGTGCCCAAGCCCAGACAGCCTAGCTCTGCCTTCAGCCCCTCTGCTCCCCATCCCTGTGCCACCAGCCACTGCCTGGCCCCTGAGACAATGGGGAGGAGGAGGGTACTAGGCAAATATCCCCAACTTCTTTAGATTCCTGCTTAATGAGGACGTTTGCTCAGCACCCAGTTGCCTCCCCCCTCCCCATCAGTAATCTTATCGGGCTAAGCCTGCCTCTGCCACCTGCGAGCAGAGATATCAGAGTGTGTGTGGGGGTCATAAAGCAGTTTGTTTTAAGTTCCTAGGCGCTAAAGTCAAGAGCGAGTTTCAAAGTGAACTTATCGGTTTCTTTTTGTCATAAAAAGGAAAAAGACAAAAAGGCAAAGGGATAAAACAGGACCGGCTTGCTTTATGGCTCGCTGATTGCAGATGTTTCCTGTCGGGTGCCCGAGGTGCTCAGCTTTCTGTTTGCCACTACCCAAAGGTGAAGGCGCTTGGCACCGCTTCGGGCACGTGTGGAGCCCCTGAGCCTTGCGCGGTGGCTTCCCGGGAGGTGCCAAGTCCTGCAGCTTCACCTCCCTACGTGCCTGTGTGCGCACAGGACTTTCCTACCTGTACTTGGGCTAAACCTCTGCAGCGCCTCTGCTGTGGAGACAGAGAGAGTTGTTCAGTCTGGAGAGGAGAAGGCTCCGAGGAGACCTTATTGTGGCCTTCCAGTATCTGAAAGGGGCTACAGGAAAGCTGGGGAGGGACATAGAGTGTCAGGTAGTGACAAGACTGGGGGGAATGGATCCAAGCTTGAGGAGGGGAGATTTAGATTCGATGTTAGAAGTCCTTCACCATGACAGTGGTGAGACACTGGAATAGGTTGCCCAGTGAGGTGGCAGCGGCCCCATGCCTGGAAGTTTTAAGGCCAGGCTGGATGTGGCTCTGAGCAACCTGATCTAGTATGAAATGTCCCTGCCCACGGCAGGGAGTTGGAGCTAGATGATCCCTGGGGTCCCTTCCAGCCCAGACAATTCTATGGTACTATGATTCTGGACCCATGAGCTCTAGTGACTCTCAGAAGAAAACAAGGTGTGGTGCCATGCCTCTGCCTGCTGCCACTTCTACTGGGTTTTTAAATGTTTGCTGTGCAACTGCTCAAACACTTCACTCACAGCAGGTATGGGCCAGATCCTGACCAGCAAATGAGCAGAGGATTACAGCTCAACCTCACCCATGGCCTCACAAGCCTTGCAGCCTGGAAGCCCTGACACCATCTAAGGGTTCAGTGCTGGCCCACTCCTGCCTGCTTTTGCCTTTGAGCCTGGCAGAGGCTTTATCACAAACCAAGGCATTGGCACTATCTTTGTTGTTAAAGAGCAGAACAAACCATAAATCCCTTATGTCTACAAATCTATTATGAATAGGTAGGACTCTGAGTATTTGAAAGTAATCCTGACCTCTGCCATGCCTCAAGCAGATGAAAATTGTGCTTTTTAAAAGGAAGTTTTGAAGTCTCATGTTGTGGTTTTTTTGGTTTTGTTTTGTTGTTTGTTTGTTTGTTTGTTTTTTTTCAAGTGGTAAATTGCATCAAACATCTCGGAAATCTGGAGTGATAGAGACCCCAGGGGAGACACAGGCTGGGCACAGTGCTGGTGACATGGAAAATGTGATTTACAGAATCACAGAATGGTTGGAGCTGCCTGGGACCTCCGAAGATCACCGAGTTCAGCCCCATCCCTGCCACAGTAGGATCACCTGAAGGAGATCACACAGGAACACATCCAGGTGGGCCTTGAAAGTCTCCAGAGATGGAGACTCCACCACATCTCTGGGCAGCCTGCTCCAGTGCTCTGCCACCCTGAAAGTAAAGAGGTTCCTTCTCATTTTTAGATGCAGTAATTCATCTTTTTCTTTTCTTTTGCCTGTTTATCGCAGGGTCACTATAATTGGAAAAGACCTCTAAGATCACCAAGTCCCACCATTACCTAACTCTATCAGGGCTACCATGACACCAGCGAGTATCCAAGTGCTCCCTCCCATCCTGTATTGAAGGAGATATGGAATACATACAAGGATATGGATATACACAAGGGCTCTGGAAACACCAAGTGCTTCCAGGTGTATGTTTGCCCAAGCAGCACAGCTCAGCATCCCCCAGCAGAGCAACACAGCGTAGAATCATAGAATAGAATCATAGAATCACCAGGTTGGAAGAGACCTCCAAGCTCATCCAGCCCAACCTAGCACCCAGCCCTAGCCAATCAACTAAGTGCCCCATCCAGGCTTTGCCTGAACACCTCCAGGGACGGTGACTCCGCCACCTCCCTGGGCAGCCCATTCCAATGCCAATCACTCTCTCTGTCAAGAACTTCTTCCTAACATCCAGCCTATACCTCCCCTGGTACAACTTGAGACTGTGTCCCTTTGTTCTCTTGCTGGTTGCCTGGGAGAAGAGATCAGCCCCACCTGGCTGCAGCCTCCCTTCAGGTAGTTGTAGACAGCAATGAGATCTGCCCTGAGGCTTCTCTTCTGCAGGCTGGGTGTGCCCCCAGCTCTCTCAGCCTCTCCTCACAGGGCTGCGTTCCAGGCCCCTCATCAGCCTTGGTGCCCTTCTCTGGACACATTCCAGTACCTCTTGAATTGTATTGCTTCCAAGAGACCCTTGAAGGGATGGGGGTGAAGCTTCAGGAGCACCCCTTGCTCCCATCCAACCTCCTTTCAGGTGTTTGTAGACAGTAAGGAGGAGCATGTGTGCCCCCAGTGCCTTGCCATCAAAGGCATGGCAGCCTGCATGAGTGCTTTAAGCTCCTCTGTGGGGCCTGCCTGAGGATGAGTGGTTGCAGGGGCATGCAAAGCCAGATGACGAAGCAAGGAGGGGATTTTTGGTGTCCAGCCCTAACCACTGGCCAGTGCCCCCGCCCAGGCAAGCATGCCAGCGCTGCAGGTATGCCAGAA
Organism: Semnornis frantzii; assembly: GCA_013399775.1. Lineage (NCBI taxonomy): Eukaryota > Metazoa > Chordata > Aves > Piciformes > Ramphastidae > Semnornis > Semnornis frantzii. The sequence goes on along the minus strand of VWYK01039661.1, from coordinate 120,355 downwards.
CACTTGCAGCCCCACAGCTTTGTATGCACAAGTTGCCAGCACGGATCAGGATGAGAGATGTCAGCCTGATTTTGGAGATAGGAAGGGAGGTTTTGCATCTCAGGGATCTCAAGACTGGGAGCAAACCCTTCAGATGGACATGCTGCTGAACACGTCACTGAGAGCTGCCCTCTCAGAGCTCAGGCCTGCATCCAAGCTCCGGCTCACTGCTGATTTTGAAGGAGTCAAAAAAAACAGACCTGAGAGAGAAAAATGTGAGGCTCTAGGGGTTGTTTTTCCCCCTTTCTCCCTTGCTGAGCCATGAGGACATGGGGTAGCTGCAGGCATAGCTTGCTCAGGATCTGTCAGCTCTCCAGCCCTACCCCGTGCTTTAAACAGGACAAACAGGTTATGACATTAAAGTTACAAAACCTGGGGGGGTTTCTCGCACGGGAGAGGTTAATGCAGGGGCACTCCAGGCCCCTGGAGAAGGGGAGGGGATGCTTTCAGGTTTGAAAATGCAGACACAACTTTTCCAAAATCAGAGCTGGCTCAGAAGAAAACCAAACCCCTGCTCTCCACTCCACCCTCTCGTCTAGCAGCTCTGCAAAGTGCTGCATCTTGGCAAGCAGAGGCTCAAAATCTCACGGCCCACATCAGGGCTGCATCTCAACCCCTTCCCAGCACCCCAGACACCTCCAGCCTGGGGCAAGGCTTCACGTCCCTGGTTGGGGAATACTTGAGCATCCAACTGCCAACAAGCTGTGGAGGGAAACTGCTCCCCTCCCACCTGAGACAGCCCAAACACAACCAAAGATGGATGGCCTTAACCCCAGAGCCTGTGGAGATGCTGCCAGTCAGGTCTCTGTGGCATCCCCATTGCCACAGTGGGTGTGATGCTGGAGGCTAACAAGCACAAGCAGATCTTGATTTATTATCTCAACAATTGTTGATGTGGGAGGGCTGTGGGCAATCTGTGTGGCTGTGAGATGAAGGGCTTTGGTGGGATGGAGGGGAATGTGTGTGCCTTGAGAGGAAGGGAGGAAATGGCATGTGGGCCTTTAAGGTCATGCCCTGACCGTGGTGGAGGAGCTGTCCTCCAGAGCAGACACTGTGGTGGACAAGGTTTGAGCAGGGTCTATCAAGTGGTGCTCTGCTGCCAACTGATTTCCCCAGCACAGGAGAGTCATGTAGGTGTTGGAGCAGGGCCAGTGGAGGCCACAGCAAGGAACCAAGGGTTGGAACCCCTTTGCTGTGAGGACAGGCTGAGAGAGTTGGGGTTGTTCAGCCTGGAGAAGTCTCTGGGGAGACCTTCTGGTTGCCTTTCAGTGCTTAAAGGAGCTGATCAGAAAGCTGGGGACAGACATTTTAGCAGGGCCTGTTGTGACAGGACAAGGGGTGACAGCTTTAAACGAAAAGGAGATTCAGACCAGAGAGAAGGAAGAAATTTTTCATGCTGAAGATGGTGAGACCCTGGCCCAGGTTGCCCAGGGAGGTGGTAGATGGCCTATCCCTGGAACCATTGTAAGTCAGGTTGCTTGGAGCTCAAAGCAACCTGCTCTAGTTGCAGATGTCCCTGTTGACTTCAAGGGGGTTGGACCAGATGACCTTTTAAGGTCCCTTCCAACTCAAACCAGTCCATGATCCTATGACTGTACAGTGCACCTGCACTGGTCTTTGTTTCCTTCAAACTGCTGGGAGCCTTCCTGTGGGATTTAACACACAATTTTACAAGAGAACACAATGTTTATGGTGCAAAGGTGCACAGCATCAGGAAAGTAACTGCTGTGTCTGGTCCTGGGGCTGTTTGGTGCTCAGGGCACAGAGTGCAAAGTGGGAAAGCCCCAGAGATTCCTTACAGGTGCCTGGCAACGGACAGGAGCTGCCTCAGCTCTGACACAACTTGCTTGGTGGCAAAACAGCATTTCTTAGCTAAGAGATGGTGTGGTGGGGAGGGAATTGCTGTGTGGGGGTGTCCCTTGGCTCAGCCACCCCTGTGTACACACACTGCCTGAGCATCCCCAGTGGCCCTAGCTGCTCTCAGACCCTGGCAGTAGAAAAAGGGCAAGCAGAAAGCAAGCTGTCACCCTGCTGCAGCTCCCCCCACTGCCAGTGTCCCTCGGCTGACAGGTCCCCAGGCCCAGGGAGAGTGACACCCTGACATTTCCCCTTCTCCTTCTGTCTCTAGGTGTCACTTCTCAGCACAGTCAAGGAACTGTCAAGGTCCCTTTTGCCTGCAGTGCTTCGGAGGGCACCCACTGCAGTCACTGCACCCGGCGGGAGGGAATGAGACAAACACAGGCAGAGCAGGGAGGGCATGGAGCTGACAGCAGTTGGGAACTCCCCCATCGGCAAGCAGATCAGGCTTTCACTCCCAGCCGTTGTGGGAACTTCCTCGTGGATCTATGTATTTTTTTTCCAAGTAATTTCTTCTAGCCTCTGAAGCCCTCCAGTGCCAAGCTGTCATTTTACTCTTTTAATTGTATTTTGTGCCTGTGCTGCTCTCCGGGCAAGTCTGAAAGATGCTGCTAGGCTCTCCCAACACTTAACCATTTACAGTCTGAAAGCCAGGCTGAGCTGTCTCCTTTCTGGAGCATGGGTCCTTCCCCTTTTTTTGACTTTCTTTTAGAGGCTTATCTGCAGCAAGACCTCGTGAAGGAGTGGCAAGAGGATCTGGAGAAGAAAAGGAAAGCAGTCCTCAAGGACACCCCCTTGTGACTCCTGGTTTAGCTCAGATTGAGGGCCAAGGGAAGTAAAACCCAAAACTTCTCAAATCTTTGCTGCTCTCAGCAGCTCTCCAAAGGGTACAAAGGAGCAAAATCGCAAAAGCTAAAAGCCATTCAGTAACACACATTCTCAGTTTGGCAGGGAGCAGCTACCAGAAGCCCCAAAAGAGGTTCCCAGTCCCTGGCATCCTTGTGCTTCTTCAGCTGGGTTTGCTCTGGTGTAAGCTCTATATTACCAGCAGAAATTCTTGAAGCTCAAAGGTCTGCCAGGTCATCTGGAAGCATGAGCCTGGGGAAAAGGAGGCAGGATGCCATTCTAACCCAGAAGATGCTTTTACACACAGTATCTGCTTGAGCAATCTCCAGAAGTGGCACTTGGCTGCCCTGGCACATCTGCAAGTGCCAGTGAGAGCCTACCAAAGAGATACACTTAAATGCTGGAAGAATTTGAACATCTCTCCAGGGACTACCTCTTCCCAGATGGAAAGCAGGTAAAGATGTGGCACTTCTGCACCAGCCTTTTGTGCAAGTAAGCAGTTGGCAGTGCAGCAGAGAACCCCTCACTTTGTTTATCTGTAAGGGATCTTTGCTGCTGGATGGAATCAGGGGAAGTACTGGGAGTCAGGGGAAGTATCAGGGAGCTGGTGAGAAGCAAAGCACCCCACACCACCAATGCCCACATTTATATGTGGCAGAAAGAGGGCTCTTAGGGCCTTCAATGAGCTGCTATGGTGCCTGGGAGGGATTTGGTAGGATTTGTACCTTTCTCCAGACCTCACCCTCTCCTTCTTTCATCTGGTTGATGAAAAGCTCAACATGAGCCTGCACTGTGAGTGCAGACCAGACAGCAACTGAGTCCTGGGCTGCAGCAAGAGCAGCATTGCCAACAGGGCAAGAGACTCTGCTCTCCTCAGACCCCACCTGGAGTACTGTGTGCAGCTCTGGAGCCCCCAACACAAGAAGGACAAGAACTGTTGGAGTGAGTCCAGAGGAGGTCATGAAGATGCTGAGAGATGAGGATAGGCTATGAAAGTTGGGGTTCTGCAGTCTGCAGAAGAGAAGGTTTCCAGGAGACCTTATAGTAGCCTTCTAGTATCTGAAGGGGGCCTACAGGTAGCTGGGGAGGGACTGTTGACAAGGTCTTGTAATGACAGGATGAGGAGTAATGGGTTTAAATTGGAAGAGAAGAGATTTAAACTGGATGTTAGGAAGAAGTGAGGGTGGTGAGACACTGGCACAGGTTTTCCAGAGAGGTTGTGGCTGTATTGAGATCAGCTTGGCTTTCACTGTTTGGTTTCATTTCAGTTTGAGGGTCTTCTCTCCTGTTCCTGATCCTCCTCCTCAGCTGGGGAGTGGTCATCTGGTGGAAGCTGTCACAGGTCAACGTAGACAGATGGGGAACCCTAACCACCCCTTCCTAAGGAGATGCACTTTCATCATCCAGAGTGGATGTGATGATTGTTTGTCCCCTCTCCTGGCAGTGTGACAAAGGACCTGCAGGCTTCCACACTAGGTCCTCTGCTGAGCAGAAGAGGCTGTGACACTGTCACATCCACAGCAGATTTGATGCAGTTGTCTCCTGCCTGGCCTCCTTGCAAGAGCATCTCCTGAAGCAGGCTGCGCTCTCCTCCTAGCTCCAGCAGGTGGAACGCAGGGAGGTGGAGAAGCAGCCTGAGCCTGCCACAGCTCAGCCAGAAGCCACAGAGGTCCCCTGCGATCCTTCGGGCACTTAGACTGGGAAAGGTTGCAACCAGAGAGGAACAGAGGTGTGTGGAGCAATACACGGGTGAGTAAGCAGGGCTCAGAGCCTGCACTGGTGACAGTGGCATGGGCCAGGCTGGGGGCACGGCTAGAGCTGAACTCCAGGCCCCGCAGAGAACCTCCAAACCTTCGAAGCACCTTTAAGCACACCTCAAACCCTGAAGCCAGCAGTAGCCCTGGTGGTGTCCCCGGCTGTCGGCAGCCCTGCCTGCTGTGCCGTCCTTTCAGCAGCGGCTGTCATTATCGAGGCTGGGGGGGCCCAGGGGCAGCACCTCTCTGTCATTATCGAGGCTGGGAGGGCCCAGGGGCAGCACCTCTCTGTCATTATCGAGGCTGGGGGGGGCCCGGCGGCAGCACCGGCCCTGTCCCGCTCTCCCCACACCGCCCGCAGCTCCCCGAAGCGCAGGCAGCACCAGGCCCGCCCGGCAGAGGAAGAAGCAGCCGAGGCCGCCGGCGGGGCCGCAGCGCCGCCTTGTGCGGAGCTGCCGAACTGCAGCCCTCCTGCCGCCCTACCGCTCCGCTCCGCCGCGGCTCCTCGCTGAGCAAAGGAACCCTGCGGCACTGCTCGTCCGCGTCTCGCCCTCGCAGGGTGAAAGGGTTCTGTGGCAGCACAGCGGCAGGATGCGGCCATCCAGAGCGACGTGCACAGGCTGAAGAAGCGAGACCGCGTGAACGTCGTGAGGTGCGACGAGGCCAAGCGCAAGGACCAGCGCCCGGGTCAGGGCCACCCTCACCTTCAATGTGGCTGGGGATGAAGGGCTGGAGAGCAGCCCTCAAGAGGAGAACTTGGGGTGCTGGTGGGTGCACAGCCGGGCATGAGCTCGCACTAAGTGCTGCCAGCCCAGAACCAGCCTGTCCTGAGCTGATGCCCAGCAGCATGGACAGCAGGGGCAGGGAGGGGATTCTGCCTATGCCGAATCCCATTCTCCTCTGCTGTGCTCTGCTGAGACCCCTCCTGCAGTGCTGGGGCCAGCTCTGGAGTCCTCAGCACAGCACAGTGACCCGTTGGAGCGAGGCCAAAGGAGGTCACAGCAATGCTGGCAGGGCTGGAAGGGCTCTGGTGTGAGGCCAGGCTGAGAGAGTTGGGCTTGTTCAGCCTGGAGAAGAGAAGGCTCCAGAGAGACCTTCTGGTGGCCTTTCAGTGCTTAAAGTTGCCCAGATTGGTGGGAAATGTCCCATCTCTGGAACCATTGCAGGCCAAGTTGTTTGGGGCGCTAAGCAACCTGCTGGAGTTGCAGATGTCTCTGCTGACTACAGGATGTTGGACAAGCTGAGCTTTGAAGGTCGTTTCCAACTCAGACCACTCTGTGATTCTATGGTTCTATCCTCTCTGCCATGGAGATACTGGGGCAGCCAGGACCAGCCCTAAGGGTTGCATTGAGATGTCTCAACACTCAGTGTCACATGCAGGCCACAAGATCTCCCCTTTGTGCTGTAACATGTCCCCCCTCTGTCACCAATGCTCCCCTGCCTTTGTCCAGTTCCACCTGGGGAAAAGATATGTGGTGCAAGTGCTGGCAGTGATGGTGGAGTTCTGAAGCAGAGCACAGGCCACATGCCCTTCAACCTCACCCTCACAACAGACTGGGGATACACACCAGGGAAAGCAACCTGTAGAAGCAGGAGGATTTCAGCAAAGGTTTTCTCATGCTCGGAAAGTGCCTTCCTCTGCACCTTGCAGCCTTTCATAGTCTCCGATGTGCAGGGATAGTCCTTATCTTGCAAGAGGAACCTATCCAATCTGTTTTCCACCTTGAAGCACACTACACACAAAAGCACAGATCTATCAGCAGCTGGAACACAAGTTCATTTCCTGTATGCAAAAGTTTGTTGACCACCATCATTTCAGACCACTGGTAAAAGCATCAAAACAGCTTTGGCCAGAGAGGCTACTCTTTTTTTTTTTTTTTTTTTTTTTTTTTTTTTTTTTTTTAAACAAGTATGCTTTGCTTTGGGCTATTTCTCATAGAATCACAGAATGGTAAGGTTGGAAGGGACCTCAAGGATCATCTAGTTCCAACCCCCTGCCATAGGCAGGGACACCTCCCACTAGTACAGGTCACTCAAGGCCTCCTCCAACCTGGCCTTGAACACCTCCAGGGAGGCAGCAACCACAACCTCCCTGGACAACCTGTGCCAGTGTCTCACCACCCTCACTGCAAACAACTTCCTTCTAACATCCACTTTCAATCTCCCCTTTGCCAGTTTAAACCCATTGCCCCTTGTCCTGTCATTGCAATACCTTGTCAATAGTCCCTCCCCAGCCTTCTTGTAGCCCCCTTCAGACCCTGGAAGGCTACTCTAAGGTCTCCTGGAAGCCTTCTTTCATCCAGGCTGCAGAGTCCCAACTCTCTCAGCCTGTCCTCATAGCAGAGCTTCTGCAGCCCTCTGCACACCTTCGTGGCCCTCCTGTGGACCTGCTCCAACAGTTCCATGTCCTTCTTGTGCTGGGGGCTCCAGAACTGCACAGAGATGTTTAAGACCAGCCTATATGAGGCTTTGAGCAACCTGGTTTGGTGGGAGTTCCTACCCATGGCAGAGGCTTTGGAACTAGGTGACCATTAAAGTTCCTTCCAATTGAAGCCATTCATGAGCTTTGCCATGGGACTGCCCCAGACCATCTCAGATGTGCTGCTCCCCGCAAAGCGACGGTGCCATGCGGACCTGCCCCTGTGGCAGCAACCTTGTCTTTTTCTCATCAAGAGATCTTCCTGTTTCCCTGCACCTCCCAATTCCAGCTGCCTCTGGTGTCACTGCAAAGTGCTACCAAAAATCTATACTTCTTCAACACCCTGGAAAAGGCTAATAGGGGAGGCAGCCCACTCAAGAGGCCGATCGATGGGCATGCCTGGTTTTGATGGCAGGTGTCTGGCAGAGCGAAGCTGCTGTCTGAACCCTCAATTACCCAGCCCTCGCCTCTCCCTGCCTCCTGGCCACCGCAGCAGTTAAGCCCCTCTTCAGCACCTGAAAGTGGACTGCTGCCTAATCAAAGGCTGCAAAATGCCAGCACATCCCTGAGCCACTCCAGGAGGTCACTACCGAACGCTGAGAAGAAATGCGGTAAAGGGAGACAGCCTCATGCCAGCAGTTACAAGTGAAATAGGGACAACAGGGAAGAAAACAGAAAGCAGGTTTTAAAAGATCCATTAAGACAAACAGGGGTTTAGGAGAGGCAGCTTGACACAGCAGACAGATCAGAAATTTCCTAAATGTCCATCTTTCCCAAAAAATCAGGCCCAGTCACTTCATTGCAGGATCTGAACTGAAGCCTTTTTGGGTGGCTTGGATTTTGATTGTGAAGAAAGGGAGCAGAGAGGCTGCAAGCCCTTCCCTACCATGGGACATGCTTGGCTTCAGAGCCATTCCCTGTCTGTTGCTGTGCTGTTTTCCAGGGATGATGGAGATGCTTATCCACAAAGGTTGTTAGCAGTCATCCTAAAGTGAAGCAGCAACTGAATGAAAGGATAACACAGGAGAAAGAGGATGAGTGAACATGCTGCCATGTGCAGATGAAGGACAGGAGGCTTCAGTGGACTGGAGCTGCACAGCCAGCTGGAGTCAGCCCTCTAAGCTTCCTGGAAATTTGGCAGGAGAATGAGGTTTCAGGCTCCCTCATGCCCATCTCCACCCATTAAGCAAATGAGCCTTTACTGAAAGGAGGAGAACTGTTCCAAGCCCCTCTTGTTTCAGGAAACTGCTTCTTCCTTACAGACATCTCAGAATCACAGAATGTCAGGGGCTGGAAGGGACCTTGAAAGCTCATCCAGTCCAACCCCCCTGCCAGAGCAGGATCACCTAGTGATCTGCTGATCACACCGGAACACACCCAGGCAGGTTATGAATATCTCCATAGAGGGAGCCTCCACCACCTCCCTGGGCAGCCTGTTCAAGTCTTCTGACTTTCCCTCACAGGGAAAAAAAATCCACCTGGACACAGCACTCCAGATGTGGCCTCGCCAGGGGAAGTGGCTCTCAACAGAGAGGAGCAGACCTGAAAGCTGCTGAGGTTTTGTGGTCCTCCTTTGACATGGTCTCCTCCCTGGACTGCTTCCCTGGTGTTGACCACCCACTAGAGCAACTGCAGTTTTCTTACTCCTGATTCAACCCCTGTCTGACCACCAGCAATCTGTACTAGGGCAGAGGGAAGGCTTTGGAGAGGGATATGGAGGGGCTTGCAACATCAGGCACATTTGTGACCAATTCCTCTTGCAGGTGGTGAGTCATGGTGGAGAGAGGAGCTGAGATGATGGCTTGGATTTCTCCTCCTGGATGTGTCTCTGATTAAAGTTCTTTGAGACCTAACAGAGTTGTGATATCACTGACCAAAAGGCAGGGTGGAGGCAACTGAGGGACTCAGTATCTGTTTTGCATACAAACCAGGTTTCTGGACCAGGTTTAGCTCCCATTTTAAGGCAAGTTGGCCCTCAGAAAAAGAGTTTGGGTTCACAACCATCTCACAGACATCTCCAAACCATCACTGCTTAAGAAAACATGAGAATGGAACTTCTTTCAGTCATGAATATGAGGAAGTGGGCAGGAATAAAACACTTCTAATGTCCTGCACAGCTGTGGGCTCTGCAAGGAGATCTGCTTTTCAGGTCTTGCTAGCAAGAAACTCAGAGAGAGGCTTATCCATTCTCAATCCTACCACCTACAGTGATGGGAGAGATGAGAGCTGATGAGGCACTGCTGGGAAACATGACCTGTCATCCTCACTGGGTGTTGGAGGTTTGATGGGCCAACCATTATGGGAGACAGGGAAGGGAGCAGGACATGGTGGTGTAGTTACAGAAGAGCTTTAGAAAGAATGTGAATATGACTTCTCATGCTGAACAGAAATGCAGCATCCTCCTGTTCTAGGCCCTCCAAAGCACCTTGCAGCCATCTTCTGGAGATGCTCTGGAAGAATCACAGAAATATTCAGGTTGAAAAAGCCTCTCAGGATCCCCAAGGCCAACCAATATCCCTACTCTGCAAGGTGTACCCTAAACCATATCCCCAAGCACCATATCCAAACAACTCTTAAACACATCCAGGGTTGGTGACTCCACCACCTCCCTGGGCAGCCTATTCCAGTGCCTGACCACTCTTGCTGGGAAAAAAATTTTCCTCATATCTAGTGGGAACCTACCCAGTGGCAGCTTGAGGCCATTCCCTCTTGTTCTATCACAAATTACCTGTGAGAAGAGACCAGTACCAACCTCTCCACAATGTCCTTTCAGGTAGCTGTAGACAGCAATGAGGTCTCCCCTCAGCCTCCTCTTTTTTTCAAACCAACCGTCCCCATCTCCCTCAGTTGCTCTTCATAAGATTTATTCTCCAGGCCCTTCCCCAGTTTTGTTGCCCTCCTCTGCACCTCCACATCCCTCTTGTGTTGAGGTGCACAAAACTGAACACAGCACTCGAGGTGTGGCCTCACCAGAGCCAACTACAAGGGGACAATCACCTCCCTGCTCCTGCTGGACACAGCATTTCTGTTACATGCGAGGATGGCATTGGCTTCCTTGGCCACCTGGGCACACTGCTTGCTCATATTCAGTTGCTTGTCAATCACAACCCCCAGGTCCCTTTCTGTCAGGCAACTTTCCAGCCACAGTGCCCCAAGCCTGTAGTGCTGAAGAGGGAGAGCCTTTTTCAGAGATAGCATCAGCCACAGGAGCCACCATTTCTCCTGCTCTGCCTCTGCCAGCAGTGGTTGGAGGGTGCGGGGGGAGGCTCCTGGGCAATGAGTCAGCGTGGGGCCCAGCCTGGAGCACTGAGTCACTCTGTGCCACCACCAGCAGGTGTAACAGACCTCCAAGCACGTCATAAGCTGCAAGCCAGTTGTGTCCATTGCTGTCCTCACTTGGTCCTGCCATCATTCCATCCCCACGGCTCATGGCTGCCCTGCAGGCATTGGGCCCCTGTTGGCAATTGGCACGTCTGAGGTGTTGTGACAATTAGAAGGTTGTGGGAGAGTGTCACATTGGTGACAAGAACACAGCTTGGTCCTTACAGCAACATTTCCCAGAAAACTGAGAAGTGCTTTGACCAGCTGACAGCTGGAGCTGGAGGCTTTTTTTGCCTTTTTTTTTTTCATTGAGGTGTTTCATTTTGGTGTTTTTCTCAGGGGGGGGTTTCAAGAGGACTTTTTTTAACAGCTGCTGTTTTAGGTTTTGCTTCTTTTCTATCCTCTCCGTTGACAATCCCAGAATTTGGAAGAGATCTCATGACTGCGTGGTCCAGCCTCCTGCTCAGGCAGAGCAACTGTTTGGTCCAGGTGCAGTTGAGTCCCTCGGGACTCCCATGGCCTTCCATGTAAAACTGCTTTCCAACCAGCTGGCCCACAGTATGTGCTGCTTTGAGGGATTATTCCCTTGCAGGGGCAGCATTGTCACTTGCTGAAGTTCCTCCCTGACCACTTCTCCAAAAGGCATCATGACCAGCTGAGCATCTAGTGTGTCACAGGTTGTCTGAGGAATGGAGGCTAACCTCAGTTAGAGTCCAACCTTCAAGCTCTTCCTGGGCATGAGAAATCCACGTTTTTGGACTAAAAGAAAACCAAAATGTCTTTGCCTCCAAAAGAAGACCAAAAGACACTACATACATGGTGTTTTCCATCCTGGAGTACGGACTTCCATGATGGAGGAGTTCAAAACACATGTCTTGTAATGACAGGACGAGGGGCAACGTGTTTGAATTGGCAGAGGAGAGGTTGAAACTGGATGTTGGGAGGAATTTTTTACAGTGAGGGTGGTGAGACACTGGCACAGGTTGCCCAGGGAGGTTGTGGCTGCTCCCTCCCTGGAGGTGTTCAAGGTCAGGTTGGAGGAGGCCTTGAGTGACTTGTGCTAGTGGGAGGTGTCCCTGCCTATGGCAGGGGGTTGGAACTGGGTGATCCTTGAGGTTCCTTCCAACCTTACCATTCTATGATTCTATGGTTCTATTCTATGATTATTCCCTTGCAGGGGCAGCATTGTCACTTGCTGAAGTTCCCCTCTGACCACTTCTCCAAAAGGCATCATGATCAGCTGAGCATCCAGTGTGTCACAGGTTGTCTGAGGAATGGAGGCTAACTTTAGTTTGAGTCCAACCTTCAAGCTCTTCCTGGGCATGAGAAATCCACCTTTTTGGACCAAAAGAAGACCAAAAGACACTACATACATGGTGTTTTCCATCCTGGAGTATGGACTTCCATGATGAAGGAGTTCAAAACACTTTCTCAGCTGACTACCCTCAAATATACTGCTTGCAGAGAAGGAAGGTCTTTCAAAGATATCTGGACCAGGGAGAATATGTTAATTTAGGACGAGAAGAAGCAAGAAGAGATACTGTAAGGATGAGTGGTCTCACCCTCACACCCAAGCCACTGTTATCACTCTGTGCCTAAGCTGCACTGCTTTGGTGGTTGCCTGCTGCTCTCCAGGAGTGAGAGTAATGCCAGGAGAGGAGCTCTTGCAGAAGCTGGTGCACAGCCGTACTTCTCTGCTAGTTCCCCAGGTTGTGCTGGAAATAAAGAGCACGCCCTCTCCTCGGAGCAGTGTTGGATTTCAGCCTCAGATCTCCGCTGCCTGGCAGCTGCAATTGCCATGGGGACAGCCCAGAAGCAGAAGCAAGTGCCCCAGCCTGGTGGGGATCATGAGATGAAGACCAGGTTTTCTGCCCACCCAAGGTCTTGCATGACCTGCATTGCCCTTCCCTTGATGGTGTCCCTGAGATCATGGACTGCCATGAGAGGGAGGGGTGATGACGAGGGTGGGATGATGACCCAACCCAGACAGTGGGGCCGTGCCAGCTCTGCACCATTTACTCATTTAAGGTGCCCGACAGTCTCCCAGCAGGGATGCAGTCAGAACAGTGCTGGGTCTGATCAAACAGGGAGTTAACAGAGAGTTTCTGCAGGCACTGCTGGGGCTGAGGAGCAGCTCTGCATCACAGTGCCTCCTCAGCCACCCAGTGCTGCTTATCTCTCCTTTGAGAGGTGTGTTTGCTTTGCCTGGCTGGGGCACTGTGATAGGGACCACGGCAAGACACAGGGGCCCTGCCACCCCCTGCAGCCGGTGTTAGTGCTGCAGACACCTCTGCTCACAGGCAGATTGTGAGTTCCATCACAAACCTCCACTGGCTCCAGCCTGTGGCCATGTGTCCACTTTTGTGCTTTAAAGTGCACTGATTCAATCTGTGCAGTCCACCCCACCCTAGCCTCCACCATGGGGCATGAGAATGTTCCCTTACCACCTCCTAACCCCTCTGCCTCCTTGAGAACAGAGAGAAACGCTCAGATTTTGCTCAGTCATTTTCTGGTCCTGTGCATGGTTCTGGGACTGCATCCCAGCCTTGGCCCCTCTGGCTCCCACTCCTCAGCTCCTCCTGACCCCATCCTCAGCAATTCCTTGGCCAATTTCAGGGATAAATGGGTGGGTAATGGCAGGACAGTGGCAGGGCTGATCTGGCTCAGTGTATGCTGTAATGACAGGCACACCAATCCTGCTCTTCTTTCTGAACACTGCAACAGGCTGCATCCCTCAGAGATTGAGCCCTGTGGCAGCCTCCAAGGGCCTGTGTGCCCTGAGAGCACCCTGGGGCACGCTTTGGGGCATGGAAGTTGACTTGGGAAGACTCAATACTCGAGGCTAGATGTCTTTTTTGTGTTCCCATGAGGAGGACTGGCTTCTTAAACTTTGGACACCTTTTGAAGCACCAAAATTGGGCACCTGGTGGAGTATCACTTACTTGCTGTGTTGTCCTTCACCTGCCAGGTAGCTTCTGAGCTGGTGAACATCTTTGGTTAGTGAATATTCTCCCCATTGCTGAAGCAATTATGCCTCTCAGGGACCAAAAAGTGCCCTGAGCTTTCTGTAAGGTTCCTTTATGGAGATATTACTCAGCACCCCTAATAAATGAAATCTGTTTCAGTACATAGAAAACTACTGTAAGATCATTTGGCCTGCTCTTAAGGAGAAGAGGAGGCTGAGGGGAAACCTCATTGCTCTCTTCAGCTATCTAAAAGGAGTTGGGTGTTGGTTTCTTCTCCCTAATATCAGGTGGTAGAATGAGGGGAAATGGCCTGAAGTTTCAGCAGGGGAGGTATAGGTTGGATATTAGGGGAAATTGTTTATGTAGNTCTTCTCTGCCATTTCAAACCCATTGTCCCTTGTCCTGTCATTGCAAGACCTTGTCAGTAGTCCCTCCCCAGCCTTCCTGTAGCTCCCTTCAGATACTGGAAGGCTACTATAAGGTCTCCTGGAAGCCTTCTCTTCTCCAAGCTGCAGAGCCCCAACTCTCTCAACCTGTCCTTATAGCAGAGCTGCTGCAGCCCTCTGAGCACTTTTGTGCCCTCCTGTGGACCTGCTCCAACAGTTCCATGTCTTTCCTGTGCTGGGGCCTCCAGAACTGTACACATTATGGCAGTAATGGCAGTGGTGCTGTTTGGCTGACAGTGAGACTCAGTGATCTTAGAGGATTTTTTTCCAACCCAAACAATTCTATGATTCTAAAGTTCTCTTCCAACCTAACCAGGTCTATGATTCTGTGGATTACCTGAGGACCTGAATCCATCCAGGGTGCAGTTGTGCTGAAGCCAACTGGGTAAATCCTTTAACATTTCTCAGTGTTCTAAAAGCTTGTGCTGGAGAAAAGATGACAATCCAGGGAAAGATCCTTGAGGGGTTTATCATGGGAGCCTTTGTTCATCCCAGTTATACCAAATGAGTGACTTGGGAAGCGGAAGTTGGGTCCTGAAGAGCATTGGATGTGTAACAGCCAAACAAACCATAGGAAAGTGTTAAACTAACCTTCTGCTGTCCTCTTATCAAAAAAGAAAAGAATAAAAAGGGAGATAATCCTTGTTTAAATATCACAAGCAGCAGCTGAGTCAGTGGGAGCTTTAGACTGGAAATGTCAGGCAGGAATTTAGATTTTCAGAGCAGTTGCTGCTCTGCAATTATCATAAGGCCCTTACAAGGACCCCTTGTCTCTCCTTGCCCTCAACAACTCTTCTGCAGAGGGGGAGCAGAGACAAAACACATGGCCCTACTGGGGACAGATAAGGGACACCAAACGCCATCCCACTAAAGGCACAAGGCAAATCCCTTCAGGCTACGGCCAGGCTCCTGCCTCCCTGCATGCAGGAGGAAGGGGATGAGAAGCTGGGAGAAGGCAAAGCCACAGGAGAGGCAGGGAAGCAACACAAGAAAGAGGAAATTGCTAGAGAAAATCCCATACTGTCTCTCTCCAGGGAGCTGTGCATTTACTTCTGGTGGTGTTTTGGAGGTAGGAACAAGAAGGGTGACAGAAGAATGAAGATCTGGGTGGTTTGTAGCCTCCTCTTCTCTGCGGTGCTTTTCCTCCTGTAGCAGCATGCCTCGTTGCCATCCAGCACGTCCCTGATGTAAATTAAATAAGTGTAAGTACTGTTAACTCTCCTGAGGCAGGCACTGCCTGTTCCAGCAGGGGAAGGGGGAAGGGTGAGTGCTGATACAATTGCCACCACATCAAGCCATGCACAGACACACATTTTCCCAGCTGGCACATGTGGGCAGGCTAAATAAAGCCTTTCTCTGCAGGGATGCTGCTTTCTTACCTCTCTTTTCTAACTAACCCCATGAAGTTTCCAAGACCAGTCTTGTCCAGGTGCAAGGTGCAGGACCTCAGCCCTGCTGTGCTGGTGGGACTTGGTAGGAGTGACTGGGGACAATAGGTACCCCTGCATGGGCTTTGTGCTTTCTGGGGATGGCTCATCATGGCCATATTTCCTCTTGCTTAGTCTTACCCTAGCCTGTCTCTGTGTCTCATAGACACAATCTTCAAGTGAGATGCCTGTTCTGTTTAGGACCCTTCAAGCAAAGGGGAGCATTGCTTTCCCATTGCCCACTGGGTTTGCTCATGATCACCATTAAAAATATACATCCTGCTACTGACTTGAACTTTTCTTCTTTGCCTGACTTTCAGTTCCTAATGCTTTTGCTCTCTTCTCCATTATATTGAAGGATGTGTATGTGTAGAGCACAGTCCTGTCACTGGGAGGACAGGAACTGTAGTCTCATAGACCCTGCTTTTCACAGAATCACAGAACTTTAGAGGTTGGAAGTGACCTCCAGAGATCATCCAGTCCAACCCCTCTGCCAAGGCAGGATCCCCTAGGGTAGCTCCCACAGGAATGCATCCAGGTGGGTTTCCAAAGCCTCCAGAGAAGGAGACTCCACAACCTCTCTGGGCAACCTGCTCCAGGGCTCTGTCACCCTCACTGGGAAGAAGTTTCTCCTCATGTTGAGGTGAAACCTTCTATGTTCCAGTTTGTAGCTGTTGCTCCTCGACTTAATGCTGCTGACCAGTGAGAACAGATTTGCCCCCATCACTTGACAGCCACCCCTCAGATATTTGTACAAATTGGTCAGATCCCCTCTCAGTCTTCTTTTCTCCAGACAGCCCCAGTTTTCTCAGACTCTCTTTGTAGGGGAGATGCTCCATCACGTCATCCCAGTAGTTTAATGGCAGAATTAATGAAGTCAGGCATATTGTACCAGTATGGATCTCACACTCTTTTCTTTCTTTACTTTCCATGGCTGTGGATCAATAAAAGCATTATTGATACACCTCGAAGATCCAGACAAGTAGCGCAGGGCTTTGATGAGTCATCCTCTTAAGCCTACTGGGTGGAATGAACCTTGCCATGGATGATACATTTATATTCATGCTCTAAAAAGGAGAGAAAAATATTTTCTCATGCTCTTTCCCATGTATTTACTTGATGACTACCTGTTAGGAATAACAGATGAGATCCTGATCAGATGCGACTCAGTAGGAAGGCACCGGCATTGTGCGAAATGCTGGTGGCAATTGCCAGTTCAGAATGGGCTGTGTCTCCACAACAGATCTCAGCCATTGGATGCTGAATGCAGAACACCTTTATGCCTGTAAACAGAACCATGAATAAACATTTGTATGAAGTCAACCAACATGGTGACATTTTCATAGGTCTGAGACCTTTTGTATAACTCCTAATGGTAAAACCTTTTGCTTGACAGGTAGAAGGTTTATACCTTCCAGTGCCTGAGGAGAGAGGGAACCAAGTGGGTAAGAAGTCAGCAGTTTTCTGTCCATGCAGAAGTAGCTCTGAGCTGCATTGGTCTGCCTTGCTGACCTAAAGCTGCTGCGGCAGAAGATGGGAAAGGAGGTAGAGGAGGGGGAAGGAGATGTATCTGCGTCAAAGAAGTGACGTGTTCATGATAAAGGAGACTGTTGGGTAAACACTGACAAAGCACTGATGGAAAACCCTTGGCTTGGGAGACTGGAAAATCAAGGGGAAAAGAACACTCAGGGGAATGACTCAAGGTCACTTGTGAGGCCCAGACCTATCCCAGTTGGACTGTGCAGCCTTGCAGTGCAGGCCCTAACAGTCACAGGGCACTGGTGGGAATGGGTCTGAGTCCCTTCTGGTCCCACACCATCAGCTTTGACTGTGCTAAGAACACACAAACACATAGTGAAGCATTTCCAGCCCTTCTGAAAGGGCAACGGGAACTTGCTTTAGGACCCTCACCATGATTCTTCTTTATTCTGATGCTTTCATGATACAGATAACTTGTGTCTTACTCCATGGTGTGAGTGGATGAGTAAGTGAATGAAAGCCATCAGGCTAGGGACATGATCACTGGCAGTGAAGAGACTGTGCACCTCAACGTCCACTTTCAAGAATGACCTAATACAGCAGAACTTGGCAATAAAATGGGGACATGACCTCAACGTTCTCTTCTCATCCAAAGAAAGAGTTGGAGGGTCTAGGTCGCAGCAAACCTCTTAATGCTGGGACTTTCACTGGTCTGGTGAATAAATATGCATGAGTCCCTTTTCTTCATCTATTCTGCAATGTAAAGGCCTGATGGGCTCAAACTACAGGCAAAAGGATTGGAAGGAGGTGAGAGCCAAATATTTCCATTGATTTCTGCCTCTGCCACCCATTATTAACTGATTCTTGGCCGCTGAAGGTTACAGCAATGAGCAGCCTGGAGGCAGAAGGCAGGAAAGGAAAGCAGGGAATGAAATGATTTGCCCAGGGCCATGGGGTGAGCAGTCAGAAAGGCAACCCTGTGATTCTGAGCTGGTTATTGGCAATGGGATTAGTGCCAGACATTTGATTTTTCTTGTCATAATGTTTCTGATGTTTCCAGGCAGTTGTTTACCTGCACAACCTGATTTTTTTTTCCCCAGAAGAGCAAACTCCCTCTTGAACTCAGCGTCTAAAACTTCCCGTGCCAGATTTCAGTGCGATGATTCCTGTTTCTGGAGGGTTTCCCCACCTCTCTAGGAGCTCCTAGACTCCTCTTCAACCTTCCTTCTCTTCTCTACAGGGCTGCATTTAATTGTTTTTCTTTTAAAGAAAGCTGACTCCAGGAGCTGGGAGTAAAATATTGGGTATCAAAGGCATACATTAAGGTTACGAGGACTGGTAGCGTGGGAGGAGACCTGTTGCTATACACACAGGCTACCTTTCCACATGAAGGTGACATTCCTTGATGACCTTGTTAAAGAAGTTGTCTGTGAGTCAACATGTAGTGGGCCAGAGGTGTCAGCAATTAATTTTACAACCCCAAAAGATGAGGTGCTCCAGGAGATGCTCTATTATATTCCACCACCCTCTCCTGAATGTCTGCTGGCTGCCCACATTTCCGCACAGCAAATTGCTCCTAAGTGCTTCCCCATTGATCCAAGACAAGATGCTTGTTCTGGATTCTGCAGCAGCAGGTGAATCATCAATACAATAGTGCTGATTTTTAACCCATCTGTTCCTTTTCCTAAAGAAGAGGGGGATTGCTGCTGCTTTTAACCCCAAAAACTGAAGGCTAAACCCTTAGTTCCTAGAGAGATGCTGATTTTTTCCTGCCTTCCCTCCCTCTCCCCAAACTATTCACTATTTTGCAGGAAATCAGATTCTTTGCCCTCTGAAATGCTTCCCAGACTGCATTTTCACTGTTGGCCCACAAAAGGAGGTTCAGTAGGTTTGGAGCAGAATTTGAGCTGCATGAGCATAACATTTTGCATCTGAATGTGGAGATGGAAACAAGAGTTGGGAGACCAGCTAGCTCCATACTTCCAAAGTGAGATGGGAGGGCATCAGATTTAGCTAAAGGATAATCTGCCCTTCTGAAGTGTGAAATCTCAGACACAGAGGTTTGCATTTAACTGCCCAGGGTATTGGCCTTGATCCTTAAGTTGTTGGTTTATGTCTGCAGAGCAGATCTGTCCTGTACACTGTGGAAATGTTCTGGCACATACTGAGGCAGAAAGGCACTGGAGGAGGCAGCACAGCCCTGCCCCTTCTTCTTGAGGAGAAGGTATCTTCTGCTTGGTTTTGTTTGGTTTTTTTTTGTTTTCCTTTTAACATAGTTGGGGTTTTTTTTATTTTGCCTTGCCATTCACCCACTGGCCCCCTGCACTAAGGATCTTCATGTTCCAGCATCCACCTCTGCAGTGGGTGGAGGACCAGGACCATCTGACCTGCAGGTGCTGAGGGGACCAAAGCTGGGAGACCTGAGGCTGTTTATCCTGGAGAGGAGCAGCCCCAGAGGGGATCTGATCAATGCTGATCAACAGATAAAGGATGGGGAGAGGGGGGTGTGAGAATGGGGCTAGAGAATTTCCAGTGGTGCCCAGCCACAGGACAGGGCACAATGGGAGCCCAGGAGGTTCCACCTTAACGGGAGGAGAAACTTCTTTGGTGCGAGGATGCTGAGGCCCTGGAGCAGGCTACCCAGAGAGGCTGTGGAGTCTCCTTCTCTGGAGAGATTCCAACCCCATCTGGACATTGTGATCCTGGGCAAGCTGCTGTGGGTGCTTCTGCTTGGGTGCTTCTGCTTGAGCAGGATAACTGGACTCAATGATCTCCAGAGGACCCTTTCACCCCCACCAAGCTGGGATGCTGTGATTCTGTGATCTGGTCTGACAGAGCTTTTCTCCCAGGGTGGTAGAAAACATCTTGCTGCTCTTTCTGAAGGCCTTCCACAGCTCTGCTGCTTGCAGCCCCCTCCTCTTGAGCTCATCAGTTTGGAGAGAGTGTGAGCAGGAAAGTCAGTGTTTTCTAGCTAATAAGAGGATGCAAAGTTAAGAGGGGGATGAGGATTTTAATTATCTTTTCTTTATTTCTTCTCCTCTTGACGCCGTCCCAGTCCTAAGGAGGCTGCAATGACATAGAAGCTTGAGGTGTCATTATGGGTTATTAAACTCCTTTGTGGCACTTGGGGATGTTGAATGGAGCTGCAAAGGGAGAAGAGAAAAAGGCATCTCTTGATGGAGCTGGCTAACCCCCCCTGTAATTGCTTCATGTGGCAGACTGTAATTATTCAGGCTGTGGAGGGAAAGAGGGAGAGAGAGTGGGTGGGAGAAAGAGCAACAAGGAGGCCTGGGCACCACACATGGCCGTCAGGGTTGCCTGGGTTGTGATGGGAGATGGCAGCTCACCCTCACATCACCATACCTGTCCCTCCCTTTACCTCTTCATGGGGCACTCTCCCTGTGCAAACCCTGTCCCTGCAGCTCCCTGGGCCACCAGAGAGCTGCCCACCCTCACCAGACTGCTCCGTAAGTGCCTTTGCCATTGATTCACTGAGGGGCTTGTATCGAGACCACAGGCAGGTGAGTTTTTCCCCCCATATGCTACCCAGACCCAACATGCTCAAGAGTAGTTATGATTGCAAACAATGCTGGAGGATGCACAAAATGACCACATGGATCCAGGCAAAGAAGGTGATGTTTAACAGAGGTGGAGATGTGGTGCTGAGGGGTATGGTTTAGCACTGGACTCAGCAGAATTAGGGAATGGTTGGGCTCGATGATCTTAAAGGGCTTTTCCAACTGAAGTAATTCATAGGATCACAGGATGTCAGGGGTTGGAAGGGCCCTCTAGAGATCTTTGAGTCAGCCCCAGGCTGAGGGAAGGGTTTGGTGAAGAGAAGACTTAGAGGGGGTGTAGTAAATGTCTATAAATATGTGAGGGCTGAGTGTCAAGAGGGAGGGGACAGGGACAGCCTCTGCTCAGTTGTACCCTGTGATAGGACAAGGGGCAATGGATGTAAACTACAGCACAGAAAGTTTCACCTCAACATGAGGAAGAACTTCTTGACTGTAAGGGTCAAGGAGCACTGGAACAGGCCTACCAGGGAGGTTGTGGAGTCTCTTTTTCTGGAGACATTCAAGCCCTGTCTGGATGTGTTCCTGTGTGACCTGTGCTAGATTCTATGGTCCTGCTCTGGCAGGGAGATTAGACTCAAAGGATCACAGGATGTTAGGGGTTGGAAGGGACCCAAAGAGATCATCAAATCCAACCCCCCTGTCAGAGCAGAATCTTTTGCAGATTCTGTGATTCTTTACTATCTTGCTCCTACCACTGCACCACCAATCCTGCATCCATCAGCAGGTGAAATGAGCATCCTGAGGACCAGCAGCACTTTGCACCTTTATGCCATTTCTGGATTCTGTGCTTTACCCTTGAAGGAAGCACAGTCAGAGCTGCCCATTTCATGGGCTTTTCTTGTCTGGGGACAAGTGCAGCCAAGCAATGTCCAGCAGTGTTTGCTCATTCTGCTTTATGTCAGGCTGATCCCTTAAATCACACAGCTGGATACACATGGCACCCACACACATTCAAGGACCATGGTGTGGTTGGAGTGTGAGAAACAAAGCAGAGATGGAGACCCATCCATCAGCTGTATTTCCTTCATAAAGCTTCCTAAGGGCTCCTCTTCCTCATTAGCAAATCTGGTAGTTAGTCAGACAGGACAAAGGCTGAGACAAGCCTGGCTTGGTTTAACCAAATAGGCTCACAGGCCTGAGCAATCATGGCTGATATGTTGGACCCAAGCAGGTGGTTTATAGAGATGTAGCCACACAGAGAGATGGAAATGTCCAAGCTGGGGTGGTCTCCAAAAAAGTTAGGACTTTGCCTAGGAAGGACACAGGTGAAGAGTGTGTTGAGCTGGGGAAAAGATTGATGCCTGACCTCCTGCAGCTGTGTGGATAAAATTGCTCTGAAGGACAACCGCTTGCTGCCCACCTTCCTGCCCAAAAGGAGAACCTGCTGCCAAGTGCTTTCTCCCAGTTCACCTCCTTGGTCAGCTCCTCCAGGGCAGGAGAACCAACCTGACTTTTCCACTTCTATCACTCAAGGTTTGGTCTTGGTTGTACAGAGAGTAGGACTTCACTTTGGCTATGTGGAGCCTCCATGCTGGAGGGTTTCTATCCCGTGCAGGCCTCTCATCAGCAGGTGGTGATAGGGAGGTGACAGATTAACAGGGCTTGAAGAACCAAAGTGTTCTACACCTAACTTGTCATTCCTATGAGGAGCAGGGGCTTTGGGATGAGAGAACTAAACAGAGGGCTTAACTAAAGGGATGGACTTCACAAGGAGAGGAAAAAAATAACTGGATGAGACAAAAGGAAAGCAGAAAACACAGGCAAAGGAATTCCATTTATACAATAGTCTTGGAAATGTGTCTGGTGTTAGCAGCACCTTTTAAAGCAACTGTTTGTCAGAAGAGCCTTTGTCTGTGACCCCTGGGCATGCTATAGCCTGCAGGAAGGCTCAGTGGCTCCTCCTCTTCCCATCTTCCTTGAAGGACTTTGCCAGTTCTCTCAAATCTTTACATGAACTGAGATGTTAAGGCCATCAGCAAACTGATTATGAATTTAGGTAACTGGAGCTCGCTTTGGTGGCTGATTTGAGGTTTATCATCCCTGGCAAATGCTGTTCTAAAGAGGCCTTTAAGGCAGTTACCAAACAATATAAGGTCTAGGGATGTAGTTTCTGATTTTAAGGTAAGAAAGGAGTATGAAGGAAAAGAGATTAAATTCATTACATAATTTGAAATTTGTCCTAAAATTCAATTGAAAACTTTCAAAGAAAAAAAAAATAAAAAAGAAAAAAAGAAAAAGAAAGTTTACATTCCATATTCTGTGGGCTATGGAATTCTATGGACTATGAAACCCATTTCTATTCCAGAAGAGTTCACAGAGAGTTCAAAGTTGCTTTGGTAAAAATATTCAAAATGCAACTCTTGTAACTCTCCTCCAGTCCCTTTTGCCTTCCCAAATGAAATCCCAGTGAAGCTGGCTGAGCCTTAGCAAGGCCTTTCACTGGTGAGGCTCATGCAGAATCATAGAATGGTTTAGGTTGAAAGGGATCTCAAAGCTCAGCCAGTTCCAACCCCACACCATAAGCAGGGACACCTCTCACTAGAGCAGGTCGCTCNTGAAGCCTTCTCTTCTCCAGGCTGAGCAGCCCCAACTCTCTCAGCCTGTCCTCATAGCAGAGCTGCTGCAGCCATCTCATAGGTTTTGTTTTGATCAGAAGAGACTTTTAAGGTCATACTAAGCCTGGTGCTCAACCATGTCCCTCAGCACCACATCTCTGTGTCTTTTCGACACCTCCAAGGATGGGGTTTCAACCACCTCCCCAGAGAGCCTGTTCCAGTGTTTGAGAACCCTTTCAGTCAATGAGCTTCATCTCATGTCCAATCCAAATCTCCTCTGGTACAATTTGAGGCCATTTCCTCTTGTCCTGCTGTAACACTGTATTCAACTAGTCCCATTCATTTCAATTAAACATTTCTTGAGTACTTAACCTAAATATGACTTTCTGCCCTTAAGACCTTCTCAGATTTTCTTAGGCTAACACCACTGTTGCTCATAAAGGTGCAGAGGACAACTTCAGCAAAACATGGACAGCAGCTGCAGGAGGCAGCTTCTTTGTTTTCTTTGTAAGTTTGCTTTACTGGCATTAGTGGAGTTAGAGTCCTCAGTGAGGGTTCTTTAGTTTTTACACTTAGACACTAGCTCAGCTTGGCCAGAGAGATGGAAGATGTCCCATCCCTGGGACCACTGCAGGATCTGAGCAACCTGCTCTAGTTGCAGATGTCCCTGCTGACTGCAGGTGGTTGGCCTGGATGACCTTTAAAGGCCCCTTCACATGAAAGACCAGTTTTCTTTTTGTGGCCTCTTTTGGAGTTGCTTCTTCTTCCTATCAGTCTTTATAGATGATCTTCAGGATTTTCAGGGCAGTGGTGGAGTCTCCATTCCTGGAGGGATTTGGAAGTTATGTAGATGTGGTGCTGAGGGACATAGTTATGTGGTGAACCTGGCAGTGCTGGGTTGATGGTTAGACCTGATGATCTTAAATACCTCTTCCAAACAAAATGATTTATGATTCTGATTCTGTGACTCAGGACCTGCCCTCCAAAAGGTTTCCCAAGAGGATCCTGCAACAACAAGCAGCAGGACCCTCCATCCATTTGGTGGAGTTTGTGTTTCAAGCATCCGGAGTTTGGCAGAGGGCAAATAGGAGGTTTAGGAGGCTCTGAGGGGATTAGGGATGAAATTAAAGCAAAAGCAAGGTCTATGCTTGGTGTGCAAGGTGGTGCCACATGGGAGGCTGCAGAATGGGGAGAGAGAAGCCACAACGATTGCTTTACTCTGTCCTCTGTTTTTCACTACACCAAACAGCAGGGTGTCCTCAGCATCTGCAGTAAGAGAAGCTGCTCCACTTGACTTCCAATTAATTTTGGCTTGTTACCAAACCTTCTGCTGCCGACTGCTTGCTTCATCTTCAACTTCTACCAACCTCTACCCAGCTGGGGCTTCCCAAGCTGCCCTGGTGGAGCTAGCACTCTTGGTCTGTTCATCAAGAGCTTTTCAGCCTTGAGGATGTTGACCCTGCAGGGCTTTTGGCACTGCAAAAATCACCAGCACCCCAACACAAAGATAGTTGTCCCACTACAGGAAGGACAAGCCACCACCTGAAGACACCTGGTGTCTTCAGCAGACATCTTCCAAAGCAGTGCTGTGGTAGGCACAACTGTGAGCTCTCCAAGAGCTGAACAGTGAGGCACCAGTGGCTTCCCTGTCACAGGCACTTGTGCCAGCTGTTGGCCTGTCCCTAGCACAGTGGTGGCTCAGAGAAAGCAGGACCAAGCATTCCCCAGAGCTTGCTCGGGCTGGAAGAGTGGCTGCAAGTCTCCCCAGGAGGAAAAGGCCGCTGGTCACAGAATCCTTTTGGCTTGTCAGGTCCAACCATTATCTAACTTCACCCAATCTGATGCTGTTACAGCAAAGCAGAGTCCTGAGGAGGGTCCTGAGCTGCCACTCCCTGTCACAGCCCCAGCTGTCCTTGGGTGTTTGATCTCTAAGGAATTACTGCAAGAGGACAGCCCTTGGGAAGACAGGACAGAGAAGGTTGTCCCAAGTCATTTTTTTCTAAAGGGTATTTCCTCTCTGAGGCATCAAGGGGCCCAATCCTGCCATCCTGCTGTCAGCTTTAGGTGGCCGAACCGAGGCATGGGGTGGTGGGAGAGCACAGCGTTTGCAGGAGCTGGGTGAGAACAGCATCCAGTCCCATGGCTGCCTTGGGGGAATCTGTCTTATTCTCCTCTTCCTTTGCTGCCTCAATAGCAAGGCAAACAAGGGGAGAAAGGGCTAGAGGGGGCTGAATCTCTTCCTTCTTTTTATTTCATCTGTTTGCTGATTGAAATCCTTTCTATGCAACTCCCAAACTGGGAAAGCAAATGTGTCGGACTGAAACAGGGCACGAGAATAAACTCCCAACAAGAAGAAGGAGGAGGAAAAAAAAAAATAACAAAACCAAAACCCAAGCAAATCCCCCAAAACCAGAGCAACAATCTTTTGGGTGCAGGCAACCAGGTGGGGGGAGTGTCTGGTCTGGGAAGGCAGGGTGTCTGCAATCTTTGTGGCGATTAGATTTAATGGGACAGAAACGTTTCTCTCCTTCACGTCCCCTCCTCCTCTCAGCCTGAGGGGGAGAAAGGAGGGAGGTGGTGATGGAGAGGTGGTGGGGGGAGAGAAGATTTGAAAGAGTCTTTGACGTCAGCCCTGCCCTATAAAAAGCTGGCAAGGAGCTGGAAGGCAGAGAGCAGAGCCTTGTGGAAGAGCAAAGATGCCAACCCCGAACATCTCCACCTCTGCAGCTAAAGGCTTCCGCAGGGCGGTGTCGGAGCTGGACTCCAAGCAAGCCGAGGCCATCATGGTAAGAAAACCCTACCCCACTTCTTTCTCTTCCTCTCTGAAAAGTGCAGCCTCTCCCGTAGCTATAGGCAGAGGCAGGCAGGGATAGATGGACCAACAATGCCTTTGTTGGAGTTCCCCACATGGGCACCCCTGGGCTGCTGGCTGGCGAAGGCGAACGACCTGAACAGTTCTTTCTACATACTGGTACATGTGAAATGCAAACATTTAGGGGGGTAGAACCTTGAACTAATGCAACCTCCACGCTCCCCAACCTAAATCAAGGTGAATGACCCATAGACCTAAGGCAGGAATCCCCAGTGTGAAAGGTGGTGTGAAAATCTTCATGCTCTCCCGGATTCAAGGCAATGAGCAGCAGAGATTTCACCTGTTCTGGCATGGTGAACAAGTGTGGCTGTTACTTCAGACAACACACCAGGCACAGATTGATCAGCTTATTCCCTGCTGCTGTAGCCACAGTTTTGTTCTCTCCCAGCACATCCTCCCCCTTGTTTCTGTTCCCAGCCCTCCTCGATGTGGTCTCAGCCCTGGATTTAGCCTGAGAAGTGCTTCTGCACACACCAAATCTGTATGTGTCAGGGAACAGCGAGGAAAACTTCCTGCTGAGCTGCCAAGTGCCTTTAGAAAGCAAAGTTTGGCCAACCTGTTGGACTGGCTGCAGGGACAGGGATATTTCACCTCCTAACTCAAATGCCAGTGCAGGCAGAAGGAGCCTGAAGACCCCTGGCATGGGACAGTCCTGTGGGTCAGAAATGTGACCAGGCTGTAGGTGACAGTGGAGGACCCAGAGCAACTGGTGGTAGTGGGGCTGTAGGTGACAGTGGAGGACCCAGAGCA
>VWYK01039661.1:62013-93794 GCA_013399775.1 Semnornis frantzii | reverse complement strand
CAGCTGGTAACAGTGGTGTGTTGAGGGGGGGGACACCCTCCTCCCCCTCCTTGGCATGCTGGTTGGGAGGAAACCTGGGAATTGAGCTGAGTTAGGGAGCAAATGCATTTGGCAGGCATCTGCAGGGTGATTCCAGCAGGTCAGTCATGGAGCTCCTCATTTCCTTCCCCTACACCCACTGCCTTTCCCCCCCCACCCTCCGCCCTTGATGCTGTGTGATGCTCTGACTCAGTAAAAGCAGCCAGCACACAGGCAGTGAGAGGTGTCTTGGAGAGTGGAATGTGTCTGTTAGGAAACAAGGAGGTTAGTTTGCTCTCTGGATAAGTAGAAATCAGGGAATTCTTCTCTCACACACAACCATTTTCGTTCTGGCAAAATAACACTTGAATGGTTCTTGAAAACCTGGCATTTTCCAGGCTGCTCCTCAAATCAGTGTTTGGACTGCTCATTGCTGTCTGGAGAAGAGGAGAGTGTTTGGTTACTGCATGCTCTGAGGTACTGCTTTGTGTTTGGTGGGAAAGGAGCCACTGAGCAAAGGGACTCACTGGCTGTGCTGGCAGGAGCAGGGCAACCTGCTTGGGCTGAGTGGTTCCTGTAGCCTGGGGCAGAAATGAAATTTCAGCTCATCTTTGCATCCCTTCTTTGAGTGGAAGTTCTCGGTAACATGAATAAAATAAAATCTCACCCAAACCAGAACAAAATCTCACCCAGCACAGGAGATCTCCTCAGCCCTGTTGTTTATTTTGCTGGTTTCTACCAGGCAAGACTCTGTGTCTGTATGGTGTCAGTGTGACCATGGCTGAGCAGCCACCCAGACCCTGCTCACCACCTCACCAGCTCTGGCAGGTCTGAGGTGGTCATTTGCCATTGACACCCCGGGGACCAACACCTTGCTGCAGGGGAAAATGTGCAAAACAGGCTGGGCACAGACCTTTGCACCGCGGAACACATCTACAGCCACAGGTATTCTACGCGTCAGCTGAGCCAGACAAACATCAAGCTCACACTGTGGGAAAATCTGGTGTTGCCTATTTAGCTTTTCTGCTTGTGCTGGTTGGAGGCCAATTGGAGTATTTTAATGTGCTAAGCTGTAAATACAGCTTCATCTCTTAACTTCCAGCTGGCTGAGTCTAGTCTCAGGGGGGGTGGGGTGGGGGCAGGGAACTCCCAAACCATCACACTGCTGCTAACAGTTTTTATGAGACAGGCCAGGAATGTAGCTGGTGACAGAGCACACAAGCAGAGCTGGGCAAGAAACAGCAGCTGGAGGCAATCCAGGCAGGAAGGAGCACCCAGAGATGCAAGGATGGGGCCTTACTGTCCCCACCCTGCAGAGAGGGAGGTAGAATTACAACCATTCCTGCTTGCTGCAAATAATGAGCTAGGAGGAAAAAGGCAAAGCACTTTCACTCACAACACAGGATTTTAAATGGATCTGCCCTGGCTGGGCACTCTGCAGCAAATTCAAAGAAAGGAAAATATACCAATTCTTCTTGAAAAGTCCAAACTAACCCTTTCTGGGAGGTCAAGGAATGTATCAGGCCCTGGTTAGGCAAGTAAATGCTTTTCCAAATCAAATTAAAGTTCTCACTGTAGTTAGATCTGCACCCAATGGTGCCTTCCAAAGAGAGCATCTTCCAGGATTCTTTGACAGGGACCAAATCCCTCCATCCCTGCCTGCCAGAGTCCACCCAGTCCCAGCACACAGGTCTGAGTGGTCAAGGCTGCCTGTCTTGGTGTGGCTCTCCACTCACCCAATTCTCACTATTTAAACTCCTGCCAGTCAGACTTCAACCTGATTTGCAGCCCTAATGTAGGGATCTAACTTCCCTCTTCTCTTCCACTCCACCCCAGAAGTAAAATCATGGATTCATAGAATGGTTTGAGGGGAAGGAACCTCAAAGATAATCTAATTCCAACCATGCCATGGTCAGGGGCACCTTCTACTAGACCAGATTGCTCAAAACCTCATCCAACCTGGCCTTAAACACCAAGAAGGGGAACATCCTGCACCTCGGGGCACAGAGTGATAAAACACCTTTAGCCAACACAGTGCCTGGCTTGGGACTGCTGCAGCCTGGTTGCTGTGGCTGGCACAAGGCTGTTTGCTCTGCTTATTGCAGGTGCTTTAAAGCAAACATGGGCTCAGCTTTAAACACAGCAGTGATATAAAACACACTGAAAGCCAAGCACATGCCCACAAGGTTTAAAATTGATGGCTGAGGGTATTTATTAGCTGTCTTCTCTCTTTGGGCAGGGAAACCATTGATTTAGGCAAGCAGCAACGTGGGCTTATTTCTTAGGAGGTGTTTTTAAAAAGGAATAAAGGGTTTGAGGATCAGCAAATATCATTTCAGAGGGGTGTTTTGATTAAAAAAGGGCTGGATAGGAATGCGTGGGCTGGAGTCTAGGCGAGCTGCACTTTCCAGGCTGCATTTGAAATGTCACTTTTAGACTGTTACAGAATCCATGGGGCTATTCCCAGGAAATATTTAGGTGGGCTTTGAAAAATCAAAGAGAAAATGGATTTGGTAGTTGAGCAGGCTGCCTTTGTATAACAGGAAAACATTCCTCAGGTGTTCATAAGGTAAGGAAGGTGCTGCTTGGTTAGCATCTGTGTCTTTTCCAGGTATTTTCAATGAAATCATAGAATCATAGAATGGTAAGGTTGGAAGGGACCTCAAAGATCATCCAGTTCCAACCCCCTGCCATAGGCAGGGACGCCTCCCACTAGTACAGGTCACTCAAGGCCTCATCCGACCTGGCCTTCAACACCTCCGGAGAGGGAGCAGCCACAACCTCCCTGGGCAACCTGTGCCAGTGTCTTACCACCCTCACTGCAAATAACTTCCTCCTAACATCCAGTTTCAATCTCTTCTCTGCCAGTTCAAACCCATTGCCCCTTGTCCTGGCATTCCCAGACCTTGTCAATAGTCCCTCCCCAACCTTCCTGTAGCCCCCTTCAGATACTGGAAGGCTACTCTAAAGTCTCCTGGAAGCCTTCTCTTCTGCAGGCTGCAGAGCCCCAACTCTCTCAGCCTGTCCTCATAGCAGAGCTGTTACAGCCCTCTGAGCATCTTTGTGCCCTCCTCTGGACCTGCTCCAACAGTTCAATCAAAGGGAAAACTGCAGACAGTCCCACTCTGTAAAGCAGGTAAAGACCTGCTGCTCCTACAGTGCTGCCCCAGGTTTCTTTTAGCAAGTTCTGAGGGTGTGGGTATTGAACACTGAAAATTTGAACCAGCTGAGCTGCCTCCAACTGGAAAACTGGTCATAAAAAGACACAAACCACATACATTGCTGTGTGAGTTGTTTGTGATGATCTTGAGGGTCCTTTCCAGCCCAACCCATTCTATGAATCTATGAGCCCCCAGCACAGGAAGGACATGGAAGTGTTTGAGTAGGTCCAGAGGAGGCCACAAAGATGATCAGAGGACTGCAGCAGCTCTGCTGTGAGGACAGGCTGAGAGAGTTGGGGCTCTGCAGCCTGCAGAAGAGAAGGCTTCCAGGAGACCTTAGAGTAGCCTTCCAGTATCTGAAGGGGGCTACAGGAGGGCTGGGGAGGGACTATTGAGAAGGTCTTGCAATGCCAGGACAAGGGGCAATGGGTTTGAACTGGCAGAGGGGAGATTTAGACTGGATGTTAGGAGGAAGCTGTTTGCAGTGAGGGTGGTGAGACACTGGCACAGGTTGCCCAGGGAGGTTGTGGCTGCTGCCCCTCTGGAGGTGTTGAAGGCCAGGTTGGATGAGGCCTTGAGTGATCTGTGCTAGTGGGAGGTGTCCCTGCCTATGGCAGGGGGTTGGAACTGGATAATCCTTGAGGTCCCTTCCAACCTTACCATTCTATGATTCTATAACTTTCTGGGACTGGTGAGGGGGAGGCCCCAGACTCCAGTTGAGCTACAAAGATATTTTACACAGAGTTTTTTCTACAGCTCCACATTTGCTAAAGTTCAATTCTAAAGCCTCAGTCATCATTGCTACTACAAACTCAGGCACATCAGTCCAACCTTCCCTTCGTTCCTGTGCTGAGGCACGTTGGCCACACCTCATGCAGCTACCAGAGATGCTCCTGATCTCCTCTGCATGTAGCTCTACCAGAAGTGTTACTTATTTCTCTTCTACCTTCAGTCTCCACGGTTCATCGGTAGACGTCAAAGCCTCATTGAAGATGCCAGGAAGGAAAGAGAGGCTGCTGCTGCTGCTGCTGCTGCAGCCACTGATGCTGCAGAGGCTACAGAGACCATTGTCTTTGAGGAGAAGGATGGGAGAGCCATGCTGAACCTCTTCTTCATGCTCAAGGGAGCCAAGACTTCACCACTGTCCCGTGCACTTAAGGTATTTGAGGTGAGTACCTAACCTGTTGCATGGGACTCAGGGAACACAGTACAGGTTTTGTGGCTCTTCCCTGAGAAATACCACTTGAGTCTACTAAAGAAAGCTCAGACTAGGTTTGCCTAATGCAAAGTATCAGCTACTTGCCTGATGCCCCCACAGTCATGCTTTTCTCATGCCCTTACTTCCCATCACTAAGGACACCTCAATCTGGTAGTGCTGCTGAGCTCTGGGCTTAATTTTGCTTGATTACTGGGTCCAACCACATAGTTACACACCTACAATCCACACCCTTGTGGTTCATAGTGTAGTCTGACAGCTCCCTCCACTGCTCAGCATTTCAATCTCATGGCAAGGTTGTCATCCCACACTGCAAGCAAGATGTGTGCCCTGCATGGCTACAAACCAAACTCACCTTACTTGTGGGGCAAGGTTTTGGCAGTCTCTAAGTGACAGTGCCACACTGGTCCTTGGTCAAAGAGTTACAACTTCATCCTGGGAGTAAAACTCGAATATTGATTTCAAAATGACCTCCTTCCTTCAGGGATGAATTTGATTCACTTATTAGAAGTTCTGTTGTTTGCCTCCAGAGATGTGCCATGTATATGGCTGTCAAGCGAAGGGAAACTGGCAACTAATTGAGCTTTTACCCCCTAGCTACCAATCTAATGTTGTATTATCTGGAATCTCAGTACCATGAATAGAAAGACAGAGATAAGTGCTGCCTGTTTAAAGAGTAATTAAAACATGACCATTCACATTTATGTAGGACATTTTCATCCAGAAAGATTCAAAAGTGATGTTCTGAGATATATCTATAGTAGCTTAATTTCATTGGCTTCAGCAGTGAGAGGACAGTTTGTTCCTCTTAATCAGTGACGTGAGTTGTAAGAGGCCTGTGGAGCTCTCTAGCCCAACCTCTTACTCAGAGCAGGTCCAGCCACAGCAGGTTGCTTGAGGCTGTGCTTGTTGATTCTTGAATATCACCAAGGTAGAGATGCCACAGTTTCCTTGGAGCCCTTGAGTAGTGTTTGACTGCCTTCCTGGTCAAAAGCTTTTTCTCTTCTCAATCTCCTTGCTTACAGCTTGTGCCCATTGCTTCTTGTGTATATTTTTCAGATGAGCCTGGCTCTGTCTTTACGCCCTGCCACTGAGTGTTGGTAGATAGTACCAATGCCTCTGGTCCCATCACTTAAGGCTGACCGAATCCTGTTCTCTCACTTTCTTCACATGAGATTATACATCAGGCCCCAAACCATCTTGGCAGCTTTCCACAAGCCCTGCAACAGCACACCAGTGCCTTCCTTCTACAGGACATGGTACTGCAGCTGTAGTCTCCCTTATCCCAGGGAGAGAGGAGCAGTCACTTCCTTTGACCTGTGTCTACAGGCTTGCTTCTACAATTCTCTGATAACCTTATGATAAGTGTTTCAGACCTTCAGCCATGACAAACCATCTTGAGCCTCCTCTAATAGGACTGTTGCAAGAAAAACTGCTTTCTGAGCCACTTATGGTTGTTGTCTCAAGACTGAAAGAATCTCTCAAACAAGCTCATCAGATGACAGTCTTGGTGTTGCCATGGGTGGGGTCTCCTCCTTAGAGGCAATGGAAAATCCATCAGTGTAACATTTCAAATGCAACAGGTTGAGTAGCAGGTATGAAACATGGAAATGTAGGCCTTTGTGCTTGGTAGATTTTAAGTTACACTGCATTTAAAGTCTATAAACAACTTCTAAATCATCAAGCAAGAAGTAGGAGCAGCTTATGTTCAAATATTATTTGTTTCTTCCTTCCTGGAGCAATTTACTTGTCCTAGTGGGGGAAAAAAAAAAAAACAACAACAAAAAGCTCTTTGAGCTTGTCACAGGGAGAGCTTTAAATATAATAAAAAGACAAGCATGTCAAGGCACAACAGAGGAAGATTCATTTCCCAGATGCCTCTGGCAATGCAGGTACAAGATATGAAAGCAGACAGGCATAATGACATTTGCCTCATCATGAACTAGGCTGCAGGGAAGCTGGTTTGGCTCTTCCGTATGTGTTACATGCAGCCAAAGCATAGGTAATGCAATCAGGGCTGTCAGATTAATGCAAAGGTATTGATTGCTGAGGGGACAATGTAATAGTGAAGTTGGTGGGTACATTAGAAAAAAACAACAGTCCTAAATTTAATTTACCTGTGCCATCGTGTCTGTTCCTCCTCATCTTTCTGCCTCTGATTACCAAAAGAAGTCATGTCCCTTCCTCTGCCAAAGGTCTTGGAGAGACTTTGGAAAGATTGGGTCAGAGCCCAAAGGACTTGGGCTTGTACTGCCAGTTTTCACTGAGCTAAAGAATCTTGCAGTTTGGGTTGGAAGGGACCATAAAGATCATTTAGTTCCAAGTCTCCTGCCATGGAGAGGGACATCTTCCACAAGACCAAGTTGCTCAAAGTCTCATTGAGCCTGGCCTTCAACACTTTCAGGGAGAATTCATCTACAACTTCTTGGGCAACTTGTTCTGGTGCCTCGGCTCCCTCACAATGAATAATTTCTTCCTTATTTCAATGTAAATTTACCCTCTTTCAGTCTGAAAATGTTACTCCTACTCCTATCACTACACTGCCCTCCTTACCGGCCCCTTTAAGCACTCAAAGGCCACCAGAAGGTCCCCCCTGGAGCCTTCTCTTCTCCAACATAGAATCACAGAATCATAGAATCACAGAATCAGCCGGGTTGGAAGAGGCCTTCAAGCTCAGCCAGCCCAATCTAGCACCCAGCCCTAGCCAATCAACCAGACCATGGCACTAAGTGCCCCATCCAGGCTTTTCTTGAACACTTCCAGGGATGGTGACTCCACCACCTCCCTGGGCAGCCCATTCCAATGCCAATCACTCTCTCTCTGAAAAACTTCCTCCTAACATCCAGCCTAGACCTCCCCTGGCACACCTTGAGACTGCATCCCCTCATTCTCTTGCTGGTTGCCTGGCAGAAGAGCCCAACCTCACCTGGCTACAACCTCCCTTCAGGTAGTTGTAGACAGCAATGAGCTCTGCCCTGAGCGTCCTCTTCTGCAGGCTGCACACCCCCAGCTCCCTCAGCCTCTCCTCACAGGGCTGTGCTCCAGGCCCCTCTCCAGCCTTGCTGCCCTTCTCTGGACACCTTCCAGCACCTCAACATTTCTCTTGAACTGAGGGCCCCAGAACTGGACTCAGCATGCCTCCCTTGTCCTGCTGGCCACACTGTTCCTGATTCAGGCCATGATGCCATTTGCTATCCCAACTGTCTCAGCCTGGCCTCACAGCAGAGGCCCTGCCGACATTGCTGTGGCCTCCTCTGGCCCTGCTCCAACAGGCCCCTCAGCAGAGCGGAGCAGTGGAGCAGGTAGTGAGCCCAGATGCTGTCACTGCTGCTGCTGAGTCTCATAGTGACCTGACAGCACTGGGAGCAGCTCCGCCCCGCAGGGCAGCACCAAGGACAGCGCCGAGCCTCAGCGCCTGCCCCTCCTGCCTCATGGCCAAACCCTTGCAGCCCAACCAGCACAAACCCAGCCCTAAGTGGGACATCAAAGGAAAAGGGCTCATAGCTGGTGTCATTTTGCCACAGCACTTTCCCCTCTTGATATGATCTTCTTTACCACTGTGGAAGGCTTCTGCTGCCGGTTGTTGAGCAGCTCCACTGGTTGTCCAGAAGGAAAAGCTGTGGAGCTAATGGGTAAGTGTCTAATAGATAGATGTGTTTGTTTTGGTGGGGAGCAAGAAAAAAAAAGCAGAAATAGGATAAAAGAAACCTTAACCAACCAAAAAAATCCCAAATGCCACCCCAAAAAAACAAAGCAAGAGGGGATCCCTCTCAGACACATCCATGTGGCCATCTTTGGGAAGTACCAGCAGGTGTTTCTAGTGTTGGTTAATGTTTTTGTTCTCATTCTCCATGTCCCCAAAGACATTTGAAGCTAAAATTCACCACCTGGAGACCAGGCTTAGCCGAAAGCCCCGTGAGGGAACCGCTGAACTGGAGTACTTTGTGCGCTGTGAAGTCCACAGCTCTGATCTCAACACTTTCATTAGCTCCATCAAGAGGGTAGCAGAAGACGTGAGGACCACTAAGGAAGACAAATGTAAGGAACTTACAAACTGTTTTACTTTGGTAGGGAGGCTGAGTTGTAAAGACAGAGTGGAGACTTTGTTATTCCCAGAAGAGACAAAGAGCTTTCTGTGTGCTGAATTTGAGCAGAACAGAAAAGACTGCCTCTGGGACACCTGAATCCTGAAAGCCACTTCCCTCCTTGTCCGTCTCTCAGCAGACTCCAGAGTCCAAAGCCAATTCTGAATGGAAAAGAGAGAAGCAGGAGATGAAACGTTATGCTTTGTTCATACTTCTCCTACAAAGTTCTCCAGCCCCACTCCAGTGTTTCAAATTATAAGGTCCCTTCCTAACTATGAGTCTGGAACTCAGCACTAAACTGCCAGGCACTCCCCATGCCCTCCTGCTCTGAAGACAGGGTGAGTCTCATTGCAAAATGTCCTTAGAGATCTGCAGCAATCACTCTGCAGCCACTTGAAAACTCTAGATCTGCATTTAATATGAAGTCCAGAATCCTGAATAAAATCCGATTTTCATCTTC
This sequence comes from Semnornis frantzii, assembly GCA_013399775.1. Taxonomy (NCBI): domain Eukaryota; kingdom Metazoa; phylum Chordata; class Aves; order Piciformes; family Ramphastidae; genus Semnornis; species Semnornis frantzii. Next base: position 84,854 of record VWYK01039661.1, on the reverse strand, counting down.
TTGCTGGCTTTTATCACAAAATACTCTGCTGAGAGATGGGCAGGGATATCATGAGATGCAGTTAGAGCTGACCCCAGGACAAGAGTGTGTGGGACTGCTGCCCAGAAGGCACAGCTGTGTCTCCTGCTGTTTGTTGTGTGTGTGCATTTGGTATGCCAGGTCAGATGTATCTCCTTTAACTTCACAACCCCTTCTCAGCAAAAAGTGCTCTTCACTTCCACAACAAGTACAACCCCATCCAGGCAGGGAATGCTCCATCTTCCCTTTCCGCAGTGACTTTCTCTCTCCTCCCAGTTCACTGGTTTCCCAGAAGAATTTGCGAGCTGGACAAATGCCACCATTTGGTCACCAAGTTTGACCCTGACTTGGATCTGGATCACCCGGTGAGTGCATCAGTGTGGGCATGTCCTTATGCTGCAGTCCTGACCCCTTCCCTCAGAAGGAAGGAGCTGGATTACACCTTGGTGCAGCTGCTCAGAGGACTGTGATGCAAGCACCACTGTGAGAGAAGTTTCTCTAGGCAGTGATGAACATTGTTGGGTGAGAAATTTTAGGAACTGGTTAAAAAAATCCTGTCTCTACTCCTTTCTGTCATCACAGGGCTACTCTGACCAAGCCTATCGCCAGAGGAGGAAATCGATAGCAGAAATTGCTTTTCACTACAAGCAGTAAGTCTCTTTCCTAACATCCTTCCCAGGCCGATGCAACCTGTTGGGAAGTCATTGTGCCACCTGCATGAGGCTTCTTTGATGTTTTGTCTCCCTATTGGGCCTTTTTGTGTCCCTCTCCTCTCTCTGTATTCCAGTCTCTTCTTAATTAAAGGATGTCTGTGCTCATGAATAGGAATCCATAAAGCCAGAATGAACCCTTCTGCATAACAAAAGCCACACAGAATTCCACCAGACCTCAAACTTCATTTTGAAATGTGGCATCTCGTTTAGAACGGGATCTCCTTTCGACTTCAGCCTCTCAGCTACTTGAAAAAGCTGCCTGGAAAATCTGTTCCAACGATTCATTATCCTGGCCATGAAGGAAGAAAATGTGGAGTTTATTTCTAAACTGAACTTTGGTAGCTTTAACTTTCACCCACTGGCTCATATGTGCCTTTCATCTGCTTCTGCTATCAGATTATTTTTCTCTTTGCCATGAGTGTATTTATAGATTAAAAGGTTCACCTCTTAACTCTCTCTGGTAAATTAAATAGATTCCTGTAATGGTCTTATCATTGTCTTATAGAGATTTAAGATTATCTCCTGTACTCCTACTTAATATTCCTTTTCTGAAATGTGCAGAGATATCTCTCAGCCCCTCCACTGTAACATCAGACAGAGCTCTAATGTTCAGCTGGGATTGTAAAATAATCCCCAGATCCTATTCAGGAATGCAGTCTTCCACTGTAGCATCTGCCTTTCCAAGTAGGACTTGAAATGTGGATTTTGGCTATGGCTAGGGAAATTATATGGGTCACCTTCTCAAGCTACCCCTCCAACTGGTGTGATCCCAGCATGGCTTTCTGCTCTCTTAGGTTCCATGTTCTGTGCAGATTTGAAGCCCAGAATATAGGCATTGATGTTTCATCCTGATGCTAAGTGTACAAAGAATCACTGAACCAGCAAGAGGCTCCTGAGGGACATGGGACAAAGCACTGTCCTAAGATGATGCCCTCGTGTGAGATGTCTTCTCTCACATCTCATCTGCAGGATGGCTTTTCTGAGCCACAGTGCAGCATCCCTTCAGGCTGTTAATGGAAAGGAACTATGCTTTATTGCTGTGATAAGTGAATATCTCATTTGTTCCAGTACACAACAGAAGGATCTGGGAAATACAATTGCCAATTATGATGCAGAAAAGGCAAAAGTGTCAGTTTGCTTTAGCTCCCACTTATGTCAACGTTGAGGTTTCCTTTTCTTGCCATCCTTAATCTTACTGACAATATCTTTTTTCTGCAGTTCAAATGTACTTAGTTTTCCTTTATTAGCTGCTTTCATTTCCCAGCCGCTGATTCATTCTTGGAGCCAGCAGCCCCATGAAGTTCAGGCACATGAAATTAATTTATTTTCACACAGAGTTTCTTTTTTTTCCCAGTGAAATCCATGGGTTTTTTTCTGTCTGGAAAATGTTGTGCCTGCTAAGCTTTTCCTTGTGTCTTGTTCATTTGTAATCTCTGGCTGAGGCAGTCCCTTTCTCTGTCTATGGATTTGTGGCACCTGTATGAATGAGCCAATACTAAAACTAGATCCTATCACCCCATTTCACAGAATCACAGAATGTCAGGGGCTGGAAGGGACCTCCAAAGCTCTTCCAGTCCAACCCCCCTGCCAGAGCAGGATCACCTAGACCAGATCACACAGGAACACATCCAGGCAGGTTTTGGATATCTCCAGAGACAGAGACTCCACAACCTCCCTGGGCAGCCTGTTCCAGTGTTCTGTCACCCTCACAGGGAAAATATTTTTCCTCATGTTTCCATGGAACTTCCTATGCCTCAGCTTCCACCCATTGCCCCTTGTGCTGTCATTGGGCATCACTCAGCAGAGCCTGGCTCCAGCCTGTGGCACTCACCTTTACATATTTATAAACATTGATGAGGTCACCTCTGAGGTGCCTCTTCTCCAAGCAGCACAGCCCCAGCTCCCTCNCCTCCTGGCCACAAGAGCACACTGCTGGCTCATAGTCAACCTCCCATCAACCAGGACCCCCAGATCCTATTCCTCTTCACTGCCTTCGTTGTTTGATTTAAAGGAGATTGGTTACCATCAGGCTGAGCTTATCCAAAGGGCTTCCCTGCCCAAGAGGAGAGGAGCCTGGCCTGTGCTCTGCTGCTGTCAGTAACTCTGTGTTTGCCTTGTAGTGGGGACCCGATCCCACGTGTGGAGTACACAGCGGAGGAGATCGCGACCTGGTGAGCCCTCCTTTAGTCTCTGACTTTTTCTGCCTTCACTACTAGAAGGTGGGAATTAAAACACAAATTGTTAGGGTGTGACCTCTTGGAAACTATCAGGAGTGCAAGCAATCTACTTGATAACAAGTTATCAAGCCTGGTGGTTTATGGTAGGGACTGCATTTGGCAGAGCAAGCTACTTCCAGACCAGTGATGCTTCATCCCTTCCTCTCATGGGGCTGCACTGAAAGCACTTTCATGCTGCAGCCCCCAGGAGTTCCCTCTTAAGGAGCCTCCCCAGAAGGTGAGGTAGTAATTCAGACTCCTACTTCTCTAAGGGGTCCTGGCTTAGAAACAGGCTCCAAACAAAGGACAATTATAGCTGCAGAAAGAAGCATGAGGCCCTTGTTGAGCATCTGCCTGGTACCTCACTGGCTTCATGGGAAAATACTTCCTTTGAACATGAGTATTTCCAGGAGTGTTGCTGCAGCAGTGTCTCTGGAAACAAGGCCAGCTCATGAGAGTTGACCACGCAGGCTCCTAAACAAGGTCATCTCCTGGTTATATTCACTGTCTTCATGGTGCTACTTTGGGAGCTAACTGACAGGGAATATTTTAATTCCAGTTAATACAGTCTTCTGGCCTTCAAGGTCAGAAGTAGGCCTGTGTAGGTACAACTGCTGACTTTGCAGGCTCCCCTGGATGGGTGTTGATATGTTACATACTCCTGGCAATGTGCACATAGGCTTAGTGGTGGTGAAGGCGAAGGGAAATGAAAGGGAAAAGGACAAGAAGCTTAGAGGGATAGTGTTGAATCACAAGACGGGGGAGGTCTAGACACATTCAGACACTGAATTTCTGCCACCTCTTATCCTGAAGGAAAGAGGTGTACAGCACCCTGAAGAGCCTCTACCCCACCCATGCCTGCAAGGAGTACCTCGAAGCTTTCAGCCTACTGGAGAAATTCTGTGGCTACAATGAGAACAACATCCCTCAGCTGGAGGAGGTCTCCCGCTTCCTGAAAGGTAGGTACCAACCTGGGGCACCCATATCCCAGGGTCTGCCAGACCTCCAGTATGGAGGTCCAACCAAAAGGAGGAACCAAAAGGAAGAACATGTGAACTGAAATTTGGGAGAAGAGTTGGTGGACCCCAGAGAGGACAAAGGTGAGCCAAGGTGGCAGAGACTGCAGCTAAACACAGTGGATTGCAACTGAAGGTCAAGCCCATAGTCACAGAATCACAGAAACATCCAGGTTGGAAAAGCCCCTCAGGATCACCAGGTCCAACCTAGAACCCTACTCTACAAGATTCACTTTAAACCATATCCAAAAGACCCTTAAACACATCCAGGGTTGGTGATTCCACCACCTCCCTGGGCAGCCTATTCCAGTGCCTGACCACTCTTGCTGGCAAAAAAGTTTTCCTCATACCTAGTCTAAACCTACTCAGTGGCAGCTTGAGGCTACTTCCCCTTGTTCTGTCTCTGATTACCTGTGGGAAGAGACCAGCACCAACCTCTCCACAACATCCTTTCAGGTAGCTGTAGACGGCCTTCCGGTCTCCCCTCAGCCTCCTCTGTTTCACACTAACCATCCTCAGCTCCCTCAGTCACTCCTCATCAGATTTATTCTCCAGGCCCTTCCTCAGCTTCGTTGCCCTCCTCTGGACCCTCTCCAGCACCTCCACATCTCTATTGTATTGTGGTCCCCAAAACTGAACACAGCACTTGAGCTGTGTCCTCACCAAAGCCGAGTCCAAGGGGACAATCCCCTCCCTGCTCCTGCTGGCCACAGCATTTCTAATCCCAGCCAGGATGCCATTGGCCTTCTTGCCTGCCTGGGCACACTGCTGGCTCATGTTCAGCTCCTGTCTACCACAGCCTCCAGATCCCTTTCTGCCAGGCAGCTCTGCAGCCACACTGCCCAGTGAGCACCTGAGGAATAGATGTTGCCCTCTCCTAGGAGCAAAACACTTCAGCTTGGCACAGCAGAAGCCTTTAGGTTTCCAGTGCTGATGTCTTTGCCATCCATTGTGGGATCACGGAACAGCAGCACAGCCTGTGGGCCATGCAACCACAGAGAAAAATGATTAAGGAAGTTGAACATCTTCCTTATGAGGAGAGCCTGAAGGAGCTGGGGCTGTTCAGCTTGGAGAGGAGGAGACTAAGCGGTGACCTCATTAATGTTTATAACTCTGTAAGGGACGAGTGCCAGGAGAATGGAGCCAGCCTTTTCTAGGTGATGCCCAGTGACAGAACAAGGAGCAGTGGGTGGAAGTTGAGGCATAGGAGGGTCCATGTGAACCTGAGCAGGATTTTTTTCCCTGTGAGGGTGACAGAGTACTGGAATAGGCTGCCTGGGGAGGTTGTGGAGTCTCCCTCTCTGGAGATATTCAAGAACCATCTGGGTGTGTTCCAGTGTGATCTGCTCTAGGTGCTCCTGCTCTGATAGGGGGGTTGGACTGGATGAGCTTTCAAGGTCCCTTGCAGCCCCTGACATTCTAAGATTCCATGGTGTGCCCTGTTTCAGAGAGGACTGGCTTCCAGCTGCGGCCGGTGGCTGGCTTGCTGTCGGCGCGAGACTTCCTGGCCAGCCTGGCCTTCCGCGTCTTCCAGTGCACACAGTACATCCGCCACGCCTCCTCGCCCATGCACTCCCCCGAGCCGTGAGTATCCCCCACCTGGGCATCCCACCTGGCCAGATTCACCTCTCTCCCTAACGGCCAAACTCTGCCTGCTGCTGACCACATGTTCCTCTTCTCCCCTGGGGCATTGGCAGGGATTGCTGTCACGAGCTGCTGGGGCATGTCCCGATGCTGGCGGACAAGACGTTTGCCCAGTTCTCTCAGGTGAGAATCATAGAATGGTAAGGTTGGAAGGGACCTCAAAGATCATTCAGTTCCAAACCCCTGCCATAGGCAGGGACACCTCCCACTAGGACAGGGCACTCANGGCTGCAGAGCCCCAACTCTCTCAGCCTGTCCTCATAGCAAAGCTGCTGCAGCCTCTCTGAGCATCTTCGTGGCCTCCTCTGGACCCACTAACAGTTCCATGTCCTTCCTGTTCTGGGGGCTCCAGAACTGTACACAGTATTCCAGATGGGATCTGACCAGAGCAGAGAGCAGTGAGGTGGATGTCTACTAGTTCCCATGACCTGGCAACTCAAACTGACTCCAGTCTCATCATCTGAACCTTTCTTGCTCTAGGATTTATTCACACTGAGCACAGTGTCCAGGAGCCCTAGTGATAGACAAAGAATTCTCACATGAGTGAAAACATCAGGCTCTGCAGCAGAGCATTTTTGTCATGGAATGATAAAATGGTTTGGGTTGCAAGGGAGCTTTAAAGCAGTGAACCAACCCCTCTGCCATCAGCAAGGGCATCTGCAGCTACAATAGATTGCTCAGAGTCCCAAACAACCTGACCCACAATGGCTCCAGGCATGGGGCATCTCCCACCTCGCTGGGCAACCTGGGCCAGGGTCTCACCACCCTCAGTCTAAAACATTTCTTTCTTTTCTCCACTCTGAACTCTTTCAGTTTCAAACCATCATCCACTGTCCTGTCACAGTGGGCCCTGCACAAAACTCTGTCCCCACCTTCTTATCGGTCCCTTTAAGCACTGATAAGCCACCAGAGAAATCTCCCTGGAGCCTTCTCTTCTCCAGGCAGAATAAGCCAAACTTTCTCAGCCTGGCCTGACAGCAGTGGCTTCCAGTCCTTTAGTCTGTGCACAATGAAGCCCCAGCAGATGCATAGCAGTGCAGACAACAGTATTTGCTGTCCCAAGGCAATAAATGAGAGCAATCCACATGTAAGGCCCACAGATCCAACCTGTCCTGATGTTAGGCACTTCTCTTCCCAGGACATTGGGCTGGCATCTCTGGGAGCAACTGATGAAGAAATAGAGAAACTTGCCACGGTGAGTTTGCTGGATGGGAGCCTTGACCTCAGCAGTAGCACTTCTGTGGTATTGAGGGGACTGGTCCAGCTTGGTCACCCCAGATTTGCAGTCTCAGAGCCCTCACCTGAGCTGCCCCAGCCCTACTGCTCCACGATGAGTGCAGAGCAGGGATCAGTTAAAAAGCTGCACTCACTTTCACATTAACCCAGTTTTCTCAGGCAACAGAGTATCATCAAGAGTCATATTTCCAGTGACAGCACTGCTGGGACGCCTGGGGGTGGGATTAAATGACGGCTGCTTCCCTTGGCTTTCCCTTGCCAAGGTGACCTGTCCTGCTCCAAGGGCACCAAATGGCAGCTCCACAGAGCAGCTGGGCACAGACGATCAGCCCAGGCACACCATTTCCTTCTGCCCTGGCATGGCAGCAAGTTAATTTAGCACCTTGCTCTGGCAGCAGTGGGTGCAGGTTAAGGAGATGGGGCAAAGTGCTACATCAGTTTCTTTAAGCAACCCCAGACCCTGGCCACGATGCAAGGGCTCAGAAGTAACAGGAAGATGAAGATGTGCCGTGTCCCTTAAGCCTTTTTTCTTTCCCCTTTCACAGCTTTACTGGTTTACAGTAGAGTTTGGGCTCTGCAGACAGAATGGGATAGTCAAAGCCTACGGAGCTGGGCTCCTGTCTTCCTACGGGGAGCTCATAGTAAGTCCCAGCATAACTTGTCCCTCTTCTCCAGACCTCTAGACTTAACCCAACCTCTTCTCTACCTCTGTCACATATGTGCTTTCTGATCCCTTCAGTGTCACACCAGCATTTTTCTGCTGTGTCCACAGCACTCCTTGTCAGATGAACCAGAGGTGCGGGACTTTGACCCCGATGCTGCTGCTGTCCAGCCCTACCAGGACCAGAACTACCAGCCTGTATACTTTGTGTCTGAGAGCTTCAGTGATGCCAAAAATAAACTGAGGTAGGACTGGGCAGTGAGAGAGACCCAAATGGATGGAAAATAAGCTATAAGATATTGGAACAGGGCTTGGCACCACACTTGCTTTCAGTTCAAGGGCTCAGAAGTACCCTGGAAGCTGTTCTCAGGTCTTTTGAAGCAAAGCAATTCTCTAGTTCCTACAGGGTCCAACTTCAGTGCCTTGGATTCACTCAAAAGCTTCCCAAAAAGATGCTGGACTCAAGGGCATAGATCCAACCCTTGAGTGGAGGGGTGGGATAGAGTGGTAGGCACTCTTGAAGACAAGACTGATGAAGTGAGAAGAGACAAATCTAGCCCATCTGCCTGGACCTTATAGGAGGGAGTTGCAGACTGCCTCCAGTTCCCAGGGGAGGCCAAGCAACATAGCAGAGGGCTGATGGTCCTCAAACTGGAGACCCAAACCACTCAGCAGAACCCCTTCTGCCTCCTTGCTGCTGAAGGGACAGGTCAGGTTCCAGCTGTCCCTCAGAGGAGCATCTCTCCAGTGTGTGTCCCTTCTCAAATATGGCCTTCTGCATCACATAGCAGTTTGCTGTGTGGGTGAAAGCTTCAAGAGAGGAGTGAAAAGTTGCTCCAAAAGGTGGCATGCTCTGAACGTAGGATGCAGAGATGTTTGTCTTTCTGAGCGGCTGCTGGGGAACTTAACCTGTCTGTCATTCAACCAGCAAAAAAAAAACCAAGCCCCAGGCATTGTTAGTAGCTCATACATAAACAAAACATACTCGCTTATGGGGAGAAAAAAAAAACAAAACCACACAAACCCAAGGAACTTTTCCCTCCTAGGTTGGTTAACATGGATTAACAGGCCCCAGCCATCATCCCGCCAGTGTAACTGGGCTTCCCCATCCTAGGAGATTGCAAACAGGCTGTAAAGGGACATCTCTACCCATGGACATCTGATTGAAAGAGCATTTTCTTGGTCATGCCCAGAATTGCCCATTGGAGGAAAGCTCAGTCCTTTAACATCTGACAGAGGAAAACTTTGCCTATACCATTTTATCTTAGCTCAGGAAGGGGACAAGATGAGCTGAAGCATTACACAGCGCACATGAGTTTGCAGTTCCTGCAAGTGGAGGATTTTGTATAAACCACGTGGGGAACACTGCTATATTTCATCTGCTGCTTTGGTTACCCTCACTTGCACCCCTCCTACAACCTGGAGCCCAGCTGCTCAACAGCAAGCACCTGGAGAGCCCATCCTCTCCCAGGCACTGGGCTGCTTTAAGGAAAAACAACCAACAAACTATTGCCCAGTGAGTCATTTCCTTGCATTTAGGAAGGAAAAATACACCACAGCCACAGCCAAGTTTAGGCTGCAGAGTCTTGACAGTGACAAGCACTGTAAATGATCCTCTGTAAAGAGCTCAGAGACCACACAGAGGTTGCTGAATGAGATGAAAACATTCAGACAGCTGCACCTTTTGCATTACTGGCAGTTGCCTAATTATCAGTGTTATTCTTCAGGAAAAGCCTCTTTTCCCGGAAAGAAAACTTCTCAACGCTTTTTTAGGGCGGACACAATGCCCTCATTGCACTTTACAGACATCCCTATTGTACTTAAATGCTTCAAAAAGGTGTCAAGTGAGCCTGTCCTTGTCGGAGGGCAAGTTTCTAGCTGTTAGCAGCTGTGTAATGAGTCATCCCCATGGCTGATAGTATTGGATAAGCTGGGGAGCTGGGTCTTGCCTGGGGGAACTGAGGTGGGTTACATTCTTTGGGAGGTGGAGGTGAGTGTGCAGAAACCTTTTTTGTTTGCTGTTTTGTTGCCCTGCAAGCGTGGCACTTGGTTAGGGGCATGGTTAGGTAGTGGATGTGGCAGTGCTGGGTTGATGGTTTGATTTGATAATCCTAGAGGTGTTTTCCAGTTTAAGTGATTCTATGAGTGTGTTCACAGCTCCAGTCTGTGGCTTCGACTGTTGTCCCTTGGCCCTGCCTGTTTATATTGCATATTAGAAGAAACTTCTTCACTGAAAGGGTTCTCAAAGCCTGCAACAGGCTCCCTAGAGAGGTGGTTGAAACCCCATCCCTGAAGGTGTTTTAGATGCGGTGCTAAGGGATGTGGTTTAGCACCAAGCTTGGCAGAGTTAGAGAATGCTTTGACTCAATGATCTTAAAGGTCTTTTCCAACTGAGACGATTTTATCATTCTTCTTGGGTTCCCCAAAGCCTGAGAATTGGGGCCTAGGCTTCCCCACGGCATGCAGCTGCAGCCAGAAGAGCATCTCTACCTGAGAAAGGGATGCTCTTCTTTCCCAGCCCTGTGCCAGAGCAGAGCCGCAGCAGCCACAAGAGGGTACCCTAAGCTAAGCAATTCAGGAGCCAAAGGGTGAAGCCTCAGCAGGGGCCAGGCGCCTGCCTGTTGCTAGTCCTGTCTGTCCCTTCCTCTTCCCTGTTTTTTCCAGAGTGAGATCGTAGCTCTGAGTACCTAAATATGGATCCCTAGCTCCGTATTTACACAATCACGAGGAAAAAACAAGCCTGTACTTTAGCAAGTGCATCAACAGGACAAGAGGAAGCAGACATAAATTGCACCAGAAGAGGCTCAGGTTGGATATCAGGAAAAATTTCCACCCCAAAAGGTTTGTGAAGCCTGGATCAGGCTACACAGAATGGTGCTGGAGTCCCCATTCCTGAAGGGGTTTTAAAAGTGTGTAAATGTGCTGAGGGATGTGGTTTAGTGATGACCTGGCTTAATTGCTGGATGAAGAGTTGGAGCTGATAATCTTAAAGGTCTCTTCCAGCCAAAAAATTCTGTGATTCCAAATACACGAACCTTAATGTTGGAAGTGAACATGGGCAACTTTGGGAAAGCCTTAGCCTTGACTTCTTGTTTCTTGTTGTCACTTGGCCATGGGAAGGCCACTTATCCATTTGGGAAGGCAGCAACAAGGTCTTGCTCTTGAGAGGTATCAGGTAAAGTCAGGATCATCACTAAGATCTAGTCTGCAGCTTGCTTTGGGTACAGTAGTGCAACTTTGCTCCAACCTGTGGGTCTGGCAGTGCCATTCCCATCCCCTCACCCAGACCTGAGCCACTGCCTGTCAAATCTACCCTTGATACATCTTGTAGCTTGCTCCCCGCTTCCCCCAGCAGAGATTGGTCCAAAATGAATGTCAGAAAGGCTTTAGGAATGTAATAGCAGAGGCTTTCCCTGCAATTAGCTTCTAAACCTCCTCGGCATTCTGAAAGAAAAAGAAAAGTACAAAAATGAAATTGAAGCAGAGGATGCCCAATGATGGCTGTGGAAGTGCCCAGCTCAACATACCCTTGAGTTTGAGGCAAGCCCATGGAACCTCAGGTGAACTTCTGGTCTTACTTGATGAAGTAAGAGGCATAAAGCAGAGGGACCTTGACAGGCTGGATGGGTGGGCAGAAGCCAATGGGATGAAATTTAACAAGGCTAAATGCAGGGTTCTACACTTTGCCACAAAAACACAGCAGAGTGGCTGCAGAACAGCCAGGCAGAAAGGGACCTGGGGGTGCTGGTTGATAGCAGCTGACCATGAGCCAGCAGTGTGCCCAGGTGGGCAGGAGAGCCAATGGCATCCTGACCTGGATCAGGAGCAGTGTGGCCAGCAGGACAAGGGAGGTTATTCTGCCCCTGTGCTCAGCACTGGTCAGGCCACATCTTGAGTGCTGTGTCCAGTTCTGGGCCCTTCAATTCAAGAGAGATGTTGAGGTGCTGGAATGTGCCCAGAGAAGGGCAGCAAGGCTGGAGAGGGGCCTGGAGCACAGCCCTGTGAGGAGAGGCTGAGGGAGCTGGGGGTGTGCAGCCTGCAGAAGAGGAGGCTCAGGGCAGAGCTCATTGCTGTCTACAACTACCTGAAGGGAGGTCGTGGCCAGGTGGGGTTGGGCTCTTCTGCCAGGCAGCCAGCAACAGAATGAGGGGACACAGTCTCAAGTTGTGCCAGGGGAGGTCTAGGCTGAGTGTTAGGAGGAAGTTCTTGACAGAGAGAGTGATTGGCATTGGAATGGGCTGCCCAGGGAGGTGGTGGAGTCATCGTCCCTGGAAGCGTTCAAGCAAAGCCTGGATGGGGCACTTAGTGCCATGGTCTGGTTGATTGGCTAGGGCTGGGTGCTAGGTTGGGCTGGCTGAGCTTGGAGGTCTCTTCCAACCTGGGTGATTCTATGATTCTATGAAAAGGCAGGACCTCAGCTACTGCTGTAGCTCAGGAAGGGAAATCAGAGCTTTTTGTGCCAACCTAGAAACCCTGCCTAAGCAAGGCACTACCTTGCTGTGAGCTGGGTAAATGGTGATGGGTCAGGATGGGATGCTCAGGACCCATCTCTGGTACCAAGCCCTCTGCACCCTTTCCTTGCAGGAACTATGCGGCACACATCAAGCGACCCTTCTCGGTGAAATACGAACCCTACACCCACAGCATCGAGCTCCTGGACAGCCCTCAGACCATCTGTCACTCCCTGGAGAACGTAAGGGATGAGCTTCACTCGCTGATTAACGCACTCAATGTCATCAGTTAATAGCAGAGCTGGGCTCTTTCCATCCCCTCTGCCCTGGCAGCCCCAAACCCACCCGCTCTGCCCTCTCCTGCTTCCCAGCTGGTAACTCCTACTCGTCCTCTCCAAACATTTGCACCTCTGCCTGTCACCTCCTGACCCCACCAGCTTTCCACTTCTCTATGTAGGGCCAAGCTCAGAGGAGAGCAGAGGGATGGACCCAGGGCCTGCTGGCTACTTGAGTAGCTTTGCTGTCGACTGTTGGAAGAGGCTTAGCACAGACCAAAAGTGTGGCCAAGCTGGCAAGTTGAGCCATGCCCTGCTTGCTAGGCTCCTGAGGGCAAGGAAGAGGAGAAAAGCTTCTTTATTAAAAAAGAGAGAAAGTCTATTTTTTTGCAGTTTGAGAGAATAAATTAATCTGCTTTGTTAGCTCCCCCCCATCAAAGCAACTCCTATAGCGACTTGTTGAGGACTCTCAGGCCCCACCATCTCCTTGCCTCTCACAGCCTTGTACATTTGGGAAATGCAGAACTGTTCTGGAAGCTTTTCTACCTGAACCAACCCTTCTGAGGTTTGAAATTTTGGCTCACAGCCTCCCCTCATCTTGTTGCAGTGGGGGATGCTTTGGCACAGCCCCCAGAGCTACACTGTCCCATCAGGCTGCAATAAGCATCAGTGCTCCTGGACCTGCAAACTGACCTAAGCTAGGAGCTGCCTGTCTGGCAGCCCTGATCTACCTGCATCCTCCCTAGAACAGGCACCACAGAGCAAGCCCTGGCCCCCCCAGACCAGAGTGTGGGCACCTTCAAGCCCTCTTTTAAAACGTCTCACAGCAGGGAGTGCTCAGGAGTCCCTCTGCCATCCTTCACAGTAGACAGCACTCACAGCTATTGATATTCCTGCATGCTGGTGGCCCTGGGCAGCTTTGATAGCCTCTTGGTGTCCTGAGTTCCTTGGTTATTGCAGATTTGAGTGGGACCACTGATGTTCTGAGTTTGCCAGTCATTGGGAGGATTTCCCATACTTTCGCTTTTCCAGTCTCTGACATAGGTGCAGCATCTTGTCCTTAGGCATCCCAGAATCCCTCTTACCCTGAGGCAGCTCCGGTGTGACCAATGCCACTGCTGGCCAGTTGTGGTGAAGGTGACACATGCCGGGGATTCCTATACCCACTTGCATCCAGCTTTCTCTTAGATATTAATGGCTTGATCTGACCCAAAGCTCTCTGTTTTCCTCCCCTCGCTTTTGCCCCTCTTATCTCCTCGCAGGCTGTCTCATAACTGAGCGGTTTGCTCAGAAGTTTGGCCCAAGGTTATGCAGCTGTGCAGTATCAGAGCTGGGCTTGGGATGCGTGGAGGCAGCTGAACAGCTGTGGGGGACAGCAAAGGGGAGAGCTGCAGAGAGCTGTTTGCATGACCAGTTGTAACATTGCTCTACATACTCTTACCATCCTTATCCACAATGCACGGTTTTTATTTCCTCTCGAACGAAAGGTGAGGCTTAGCAATTAGGTTTTGGCCAGCATTGCCAAAGTGTGAGGATCCTCCAATATTTAGCTACACCATCACTTCTCAGTGGCTCAGCTGTAACAGTTTAAAACCCACTACAATTTACCCCATTTCAGACCTTCACATACATATTCTTAACTCCCAGTCCTCTCAGCCTTTTAACCACTTAGCTCCTGACAGCACTGGGTCTCCCACCTGCTTCAATCCCTCCTTTCTGTTTCCTTTCTTGACTCCTAAATTCCTCCTAAACTGCTTAAAAGGCTGCTGCTGAACTGGGAGTTCCACACCAGGGCTAGCTGCTTCTCCTCAAGTCGTTCCTCCTTAGAGGATTGTCCTGTAAATGAATACAACTACTGAGTTCATTCAGTTGTTGTAACTTTAGAGCACTTTTTCCAAAGCTCCAGCTACGATTTCCCAATCTGGGTGGATCCAGATCTTGAGCTGTAACTCTCAAGGCTCCCTTAAGAGCTGTAACAATTTTTAATTTGGAGTCTTAAGTTATTACTATTAGATTAAGTAGCTGGAGCAAGCTGTGCAAGGCTAAGTCATAGGTTAGCTATCTAGCCATGAAAATCTTACTGTTGACTCCAGCAAAACAGACTAAAATAAAGCTCCAAACAGGCAAGATGTTACAAGTAAGCCTGCAGAGTTAATGCAATAGCAATGCCCTGTTACTGGCCTGCAGGGTGCTGGCTCACCTCTCTTTTGATAGTCTCTAGCTCCTGGGTTACTACCCTTGAGTGCAGCAAGGATGCTACAAACCCTGCACTGATGCCAGGCTCCTGATCAGGACTAAGCACAGAGCTTCCACAGTGGCATTTGTTTTCTGGTCTGTCCTTAAACCCCATAAAGATGCTCACCTTTAGTTCTCCAAAACACTTCACAGTCATTTTCTGCCTTGTTAAAAGTTAATTCTATAATTAATGCAATTTATTAAAAAACCCAAAGTGATTAATGTGGAGTGAAAACTCCTTATAACTGCAGGAGCCCTCCAGTCCTCTGCCTGCCCCTGCAGCTTGCCTCACTGCTCTGTGTCAGCTGTGGCTTATTTGAGGAGCTGTAGTAAAATCTATTGCCCAACACAAACGGAAAACAAGCAAAACTCAGAGCATAAAGTAGCCCCATTAGCATGCAAGTGTAGAAACAGATCTGCTGCAGCCTGATGGAAGATAATGCCCCATGAGCCCTGTGCCCCCCTGAGATGGGATTATGCTGGGGTGTGGTGGGAGTGTGGGGGCTTGGGCTGAACCAGTGCTGGAGGTTCCTCTTTGGGGCATTTTCTGTCTTCCTGACAAATCCATGACAGGTTCTAGAATTTTTTTGGCCCTCAGAGGGACATCTGAGAAGCATGACCCCATTTGTATTTACTGTTGCCCTCATCTATTTAATATCTTGGAGGCCTTATCCTATTAGTAACAGAATAGGCCTCCTTCCATTTTGTCTCCAAGGCTTGTTCCTTTTTATTTGATTTCAAATGCATTACTTGGCTCCTTATTTCATAGGCCATGGATGAATTGGATACTTCCCTTTCTCATTTTACCTATTTTTCTCATGTTGCTCCTTCTTTCTTCTTTATCCTGCCATAATATTTTAGGGCTTTGGACATAAGGCCACCAAGGAACAGCCTGTCCAAACAAAACCTGGAAAAGGTTGTAAATCAGTCACTGCCTCTTAAAGCTACTGATATCAAGGTTATCTTTTTCAGCCAATCATTTTTGATATTGTCCTACAATGTTCTCTGGTCTATTTTTAATAGTCTGACTCATTTCTTTCTACCAGTCTGGAGGATTGCAGGTGGCAGAGTATATGCAGCCCTTGCTTAATCCCCAGGTTACTCATTAAGGCTGGAGTTACTTCATTTACACTCCCCCAACCCTGTTCTTAGTCTCATCCTCTCTCAGCTGCTCTTCCATACCCATGGACAATTTTCTTTAACAACACTGACAGAGTTCCAGCAGCTGCATTGCATTTAGGTGGAGGAGCCTCAGCTCATCCTGAAAGGAAGTTCATGGTGACAGGGAGAAGCAATGTGCCTTTGTGGCCAAGAGGGCCAATGGGATCCTGGGGAGCATTAACAGGAGTGTGTCCAGCAGCTCAAGGGAGGTTCTCCTCCTCCTCAACCCTGCCCTGGTGAGACCTTCATCCTGAGTACTGAATTCAGTTTTGGGCTCCCCAGTGTAAGAGGGACAGGGATCTGCTGGAGAGGGTCCAGTGAAGGGCTACAAGGATGATGAGGGGACTAGAGCACTGCCTGGTGAGAAGAGACTGAGGGACCTGGGGCTGCTTAGTCTGGAGAAGAGAAGACTGAGAGGGGGTTTAATCAATGTTTATAAATATCTAAAGGCTGGGGGTCAGGAGAGGGGGGACAGGCTCTGCTCACTTGCTCCCTGGGATAAGGAGCAGTAGATGGAAGGTGCAGCACAGGAGGTTCCACCTCAACACAAGGGGAATCTTCTTAACTGTAAGGGTCCCAGAGCACTGGCACAGGGTGCCCAGAGAGGCTGTGGAGTCTCCCTCTCCAGCGACTTTCAAGGTCTGTCTGGATGTTTTCCTGTGAGACCTGAGCTAAATTGTCAGGTCCTCCTCTGGCAGGGGAGTGGGACTTGATGATCTCTTTGGGTCCCTTCCAACTCCTGACATCTGTGGTCCTGTGATCCCCTTCTGTAGCTTGTGACACTTTACCTGCATGATCCCTTTCCTGTTTGCCAAGGTCCTTGGTTTAGTCAGTGCAGCAGAGTTGGCAGCTTGCTTTCCCTAGCCCACTTCTGCATCACTGCACACCTTATGCAGTTTGTAGGTCTTCTAGTCTTTTTTTTTTTTTTTGCTTCATTTGGGGCCAAGTAGTCTTTGCACTCTTTTCAGAGGACCCTGTACTCATTCCTGTAACTTATTGCCATAGCCTGAGATAACTTACTCCCATTCAGCTGGCCACAGTATCCATCCCCATCTTCTCCTTTAGCTAATTCCTGGTTGGGGCTGCAGTAAACAAACTCTGACTCAGTTTATCTGCTTGCTCACTGAGTTGTTTCTCAGTTTTGCTTTCAGTCTTCCCAAATACTTTAACATCCTCTACATATATTTCATTCCCACTCTCCCTCTAAGCTTGTAAAACAAACCTCCTGTTTTCTTCCTGGGTGTCCCACTCTGTGCTGGCTGTTTCCTTTTCCCCTATCATGTACCCAGGATTTCATTTTATTATCAGTACAGCAGCTATCTGTGCAGAGGGGTTGGTCTTTTACTGACAGCCTTTAAGCTCCTTGGCATCACGTTTTCTTGAGGATCTTGGAGTTGTTTTTCCTCTTTTTTCAGGTTTAGCACTCCCATGAGCAGTGCAAAATACCTCTGGTTTACTACCAGCTTCCTCTAAAAGGAGATCCACATTTAATAGCCATTTCTTCTCTATGTGCTTGCGAGTAGACAGGGGTACAACTGGGCTGCTTGGTGGGGAGAGCCTCAAAAACCATCACAGGCCAGACTGCTTCTAACCAGGCTTCCTCATGGCCAGGGAAGTCCTGGACCAGGCCCTGGAGATGGGAGGACTCATGCCACTTTTCCTTCACTGTTGTTCTGTAACAGTGCTGCTCCCACAGAACCAGCTTATGTCAAAATTCTCATTACAAATAATTTTCCTTTGACTGGAAATTTTGGTGCAGGAGCTTTTCAAACAGCTTCTTTCACCCTAGATAAAACATTGTCTTGCCTCTCGGTCCAGCTCCCTTCCTGGTTCTCTTTCTCTCATTTCTATACTGCTCCATTGGTACTAGCAAGGATGGATATGCTGCCACAAGATACTAGCACAGTTATAGATATACTGCCATAAGAAATTTAATCCTCTCAGCACACCTCAGAGTTGAGACTGATTAGTGAGAGTCTTCATTTCATAGAAAGCTTAACCTTCCCAGCATCTATCCATCATCCTCTTTCACCAAGTCCCCAGTAGTTAACCTGTGTTCAAACTGGTCTTTAAATCCCTTTTGGTCTATTAAAACTTCTCTCTTGTACCTCTTCTTCTGTAACCCCAAATATCATCCACATAAGGCAGTTTCTTGTCTTTGTCCCCTGGATACCATCATGCAGACACTTTCTGAGCTCAAGCGTGTGCAGCTGGGCAGGTGCTTAGCCCTGTGGGATGCAAGTTAAAGTATATTGTTTATCTCTCAATGTGAAAGCAGCTCTCTGGATTGCCTGTTTCCTTCCAGTTTGCCAGATGGGACTTAGCTGTGAATGGTGGGGGTGCGTTTGTGCCGCTTGCTCTCCTCGTTCATCCGCAGTCCAAGGAGCCTGACTCAGCCTTGGGGCTGCCAGGGGCAGTGGAGGTACCTGTGTTCGGTTGGGAGTGGGTGGCTGAGATGTGGTGTCATGTCCTGATGGCATTCAAGTAGTTCTTTAAAGACTCTTTATCTTCCTTGGGCTTGTGGATTGCTGTCAGTGCTGCCAGTTGCACCCTTGCCTTACCATTCTGCTGGGCAATTTGATTTGATGCCCATGGCAGCACAATTAAATGTTCATCAAGGAGGTGCCCAATGTGCCATGAATAAAAGCTGGTGGAGCACATGCTCTGAGCAGCTTCCTGCTTAATTCCCATTCTATTCAAAACTTGAAGCAGTTTCTCTAAGTTCTGTGCTTCACTCTGCTGTTGTGCTTTCTGTCAGTGGCTTCACATCTGCAGCTGCCAGACTTGGGGTCACTTTTGCTCACATTTCCCAGAGTGGTTTTGGATGCCCCCGGCCTGGGGGTGTTCAAGGCCAGGTTGGAGGAGGCGTTGAATAACCAAGTGTAGTTGAGAGGTGTCCCTGCCTATAGCAGGGAGGTTGGAGTAGATGATCTCTTAGTTCCCTTCCAACCTAAGTCATTCCATGGTTCTATGTTAACAGCTACAGCAGTTTGCTATGCCAGACCTGTCTGCAGGTCCCTTCCAACCTAAGTCATTCCATGGTTCTATGTTAACAGCTACAGCAATTTGCTGTGCCAGACCGGCCTGCTGTAGGACAGCACTTGTAGCTTTAGTGGGATATGCTGCTCTTCTCACCTTCTCTTCCCATTTACCTCGTAATCCTTGCAATTCTCTTCCTCTGGTGGCTCCTGATCCACTTCTCTCCAGCACATCCTGCAGCTACCAGAGTTATTTTCAATTTTTGCATCCCAATCTGCTTTTTTTGGCAAGCATCTAATTTTAGCATTGCCTTTGCTCTGATCAGGTCCCTTTTGAGCTCTCCCTTGCTCCAGGGTGAATCACTGCACCGTCGATGTGAATCCCTCTCCTTACTTCCCCACTTTCCCCTTCCTTTTTATTCCCCCCGCCCCCCAAAATCCTCCAATTCCCTAATTGTCACCACACCTCCTCGTTGCCCTTTTGGACCACTAGATGGTATTCCTTTTCTAGAGGACTCCTTTAAACCACAGTTTTCATCTGGAGGCTGCTGCTGGTCTGACGTCGCCTCGGCTTGCTCAGCATGGATTATTGCTGCTTCCCATACCAGTCCCACCAACAGCCCTGGAGTCTCCCTTCATCCGCTCTCCCCTATCAGGGAACATTTGGTCTCTATCACCCATCGGCTTCCTGCGGGCTGGAGCGGCGCCCGCAGCCCCTGCTCTAATCTCTGATATTGTTGGGATTTCCTGTAGCCCTTCACTATTCCTGGGTTTAGGCTTTTCCCTGAGTCGCCTTGGATTTTTCCCATGCTTTTGACTTTGTATTAAAGCTACCCCTGAAGTGTCAGATACCAATGAAGACAATTCCTTTCCCCCTCTTTCCACTTTACTCCTTAAAACATGGCACTTGGATCTGAAGCAGATAAGCGGGCACCATTGCAGTTGGATACCAAGGGAATGCTTTCCAGGTTCAGTTCCAGTGAGTTTTGTGATATTCTCCCATCACTAAGGCTGAGAAAAAGTGCCCATTCCTGGGTTTGCTAATCTGTTATTGCCATGGGATTGTGCTCTCTCAGGCAATGTTTTGGTACAGGGGAGGAAGCAGTACCTCCTGCTGGCACTACTACCCTGTGTGATCTGGTATGGGTGATCCTGCTCTGGCAGGGGGGATTGGACTCGATGATCAGGGAATCACAGACATCCAGGTTGGAAAAGCCCCTCAGGATCACTAAGTCCAACCTAGAGCCCTACTCTACAAGACTCACCTTAAACCATCTCCCTAAGCACCACATCCAAATGACCCTTAAACACATTCAGGCTTGGTGACTCCACCACCTCCCTGGGCAGCTCATTCCAGTGCCTGATCTTTCAAGGTCCCTTCCAACCTCTACCATTCTGTGGTTCTGTGTATTGTACACAAGGCCGATCAGAGTTGTAGAGCTGCCTCAAGTCAGATCACTCAGAAGAGAAGATTTTGGGGAGAATCTACCTAGTCACAACCTCCACCAGGAGATGCTGTAAATTCCCTTTTCCTGGCAGGAGAGCAGAGTTGTAGGAAGATGTGGCTGCTCAGAGTGGGTTTGGGGAGTGTTTTCACACCCTTTGCCTCACCCAGTGTGGCTTGTGAGGGAAGAAGTGACCTGGAGGAAGCCAAGGTGCAGGGTCAGCCCAGGTTGAACCTTCCTGTAGATGGAGCATGGGGTGTTGAGGGAGGAAGAAAGGGGAAAAACCTTCCTTGAAGCCAGGCCCTGCCATACCCTCTGCTCTCTGCGTGTCCCAGCGCCTCGCTGAGCAGTCTCTCGCCGTTGTCGCTGCTGCTGCTGCTGTGGGTGGATCTGCCTGCCTATCTGTCTGTCTGTCTGTGTAAAGAAACACAACAAAGCAGAATTATTTTTCATTTTGGAATCGTGCTGCTGCTGACACATCAAGAATAAAAAAAACAACTCTATTTCTGGTCTAGCACCCTGAGTCTGCCTCTTGCATCTTTCTGCCGTCCAGGTTCATGTTGCCTTGCCTGCAAGCAAAACCCAGCCTGGGGCCCCATGCTGGCAGGTGGTCTACAACTTAAAGAATCATAGAAGTGTTGTGGTTGGAAAAGATCTCTCTGGTCATCCAGTCCAACTGTCAACCTAACACCACCATGGCCATTAAGCCATGCCCCAGAGGGCCATGTCCACACAGCTGAAGGGATTGCCACCCTGGGCAGCCTCTTCCACTGCCTGACCTCTCTTCCGGTATATCAGTTTGTCCTGTTGTCCAACCTGAACCTCCCCTGGTGTGACTTCAGGCCATTCCCTTTTGTTCTATCAGTTGATACCAGGGAGAAGAGACCAACACCCACCTCACTCTGACCTCTTCTCAGGTAGGTGTAGAGAGTGTGAAGGTCTCCCCTCAGCCTCCTCTTGTCCAGGCTGAACAACCCCAGTTCCCTCAGCCACTCTCCATAATCCCTGTTGTCCAGGCCCTATGACTCTATGATTCTATAGGGTGGAACAGACCTGAATGCAAACCAGACAGTTGGAGGTGGAAAACAGTCCCTTGTTTGCAGACCTGCTGATCTAAGCCTTCCTTTGCCAAGACATTACCAGTTGCACAATTATGCGTGCAGCAGTGGTTGGGAGGTCTCTTTTAAACAGCAACACCCCAGGGGGGTTGCCTCTGCTACGTGCTCCCTTTCCCAGCATTTCTCACTCCTCCTGTCCAGTTCCAGTAATGCTGCCCGTGTAGGAACACCAGAGTGTGCACCATGCCTGCTAACGTGGGCTGGTTTCTGTGCAACCCCAATCCTTCATGTGTTGAACACCCTTCTAAGAGTAATTAGGGGTGGATCTCGCTGGCTTAAGCATAGGGACTGTTTTAGGTGGCCTTAAGTGTCTGCTACATCCATATGGGAGTGGTGAATGGGATGCAGGATGTCTAGAAACTGGAATGTACCTCGAAACCAGAAGACATGCCGAAGGCCACATAAGATTTTCCTACTCTGGAGTTATCCTTGTGCTTAAGGAAACTAATTCCAGCCATTGCTGCAAGTTTTCCCCATTAGGTGAAAGCCAGACTCTTCCTCTGGTTAAATCCCTTCCAGAATCAGGGCTGGAGGTGGATTAATGTATTGCTGGCACTGGTCTGGACCGTGAATGCAGGCACCCCAGCCCTCTCTGAAAGGGAGTTTCCTCATTTAGGACTTGTAAGGATACCCTGTATCTTCAGAGTGCTCGTTAAAGTGTTACAGCTGTAATGAATTCATCTTCATTACACGCTTGGGAGGCAGAGGAGTGCTCTTGTCCCTGGCAAAAGCTGACAGATAAAAGGAGGCAGAGAATCAGCGAGACCCAGACCAGGCGCAGAGCCGGAAAAGTAATTACATGCCTAAAGAGCTTTGGGAAGAAGCCTCTAAGTGGCAGATCTGGGGCTTGAACCTCTGTCAGCCCCCTCAGGACCAAATCTTTCTTCTTGTGTGTGATGGTAGGGATCAGAAGGACTCAATTATTTACAAATCCTGTAACTGCAGGTATGTGCTCACACACGCACCCCCCTGGCCCCAATCCAGAGATGGGAACCGATTTGGGTAAGGCTGCAGCTGACCCGAGCTGTCATTTGTACCACTAATCCAGCCCCAAATCAGGCTCCGGGTCACCCCAGGGACCTAAAAAGGTACTGCACTTCCCTCTGCACAGTTTGGTTTCAGTTTTCCTGCACTTGTTTGGGAAAGGGTCGAATTTTCTAGGGCAAAGATGATCTTTTGCCATTTTCCTGGCTTGGCTGAAAGGAGAAAGTAGCAGAAATGTCTTGGAAATTGATCAGGTGGGTTTGCTTGGGGTTTTGGTTGTTTATTTGGGAGTTTGGTTGTTTGGGGTTTTGGGGTTTTTTTGTTTGTTTTGTTTCTGGGGGTTTTTTTTATTGGTTGATTTGGGTTTTGGGGTTTTGGGTGGAGTTTTATGTTTGGTTAGTTTGGGGGTTTGTTTGGGGGTTTGTTGTTTGGTTTTTGTTTTTTTTTTTTGGTTGGTTGGTTGGGTTTTGTTTATTTGGAGGGTTTTGGACATGTTTTTCACTGGCTATAGAGTTTTGAAAAGATTAAGTGAGGGGGTTAAAGGCCCCGTGTGGCTGCACCCTAAATGTGCTGCTTCTCTCCCTGTGTAGTCGATAGGGTTGGCAGTAATCAATCGAATGAGAGCAGGCACTTTCCAGACTTGCCTTCCCAAGCTGTGCTGTGCTTCCCATGCATGGCTCTGTTAATATG
>VWYK01039661.1:20944-42075 GCA_013399775.1 Semnornis frantzii | reverse complement strand
ATCCCTCCATCCATCCATCTGCCCATCCCTCCACCCCAAGAAGATCCCAAAGGCAGAGCATTGGTTCTGCTTGCTTGGTCTGGAGGGAAAGCACATCCAAAAGAGGTTATCTTGGGCAGATCACATCACTTCACAGCTGAAAACTCAAAACTTGCTGAATTCATCTGGATCACCTTGTCCTGCATCACCTAGGATTGAGATCCTTGGCTCAGTGTCAGAGGTCCCTGGAAAGAGCAGAGAGGCTCTTCTGAGACAATACTTTCCAGGGCAGCAGGTCTGAGACTTCCATCTGGAGCTACTTGACACAACTGTACAGGTCTGATGATGGGAAAGGTTGGAAGTATGAATGTTGGGAGAGAAAGAGCTGGTGATGGAGGAACCTGGAGCGCCTGACTGCCAGCCTGGTACTTCTGCAAGTGCTGTGTGGTGGTGGTGGAAAGAAGAGGGCTATGGCAAAGACTGTGGAGATACCTCTGGCTTCTCTAGAGGTGGGGCACCTGGGTGATGCCAAGGACAAGTGCAGACCAGTGCATTCTAGAGCCTTCATTTGTAATGTTGCTCTCTGCACTTCCCTGAAAGGAGATTGTAGTAAGCTGGGAGTTGGTCTCTTTTCCCTAGCATCAGGTGATAGGAGAGCAAATGGCCTGAAATTGTGCCAGAGATGAGTTAGACTGGATATCAGGAACAATTTCTTTCCTGCAAGAGTGGGCAGGCATTGGAACAGGCTGCCCAGGGAGGTGGTGGAGTCACCAACCCTGGATGTGTTTAAAAGTCATTTGGATGTGGTGTTTGGGGATATGGTTTGGGGTGCACCTTGTAGAGCAGGGTTAATGGCTGGGCTTGGTGATCCTGAGGGGCTTTGCCAACCTGCATGTTTCTGTGATTCTGTGATCATTGAGTCCCTGGAAGTGTTCAAGAAACCTGTGGCCATGACACTTGGGGACATGGTTTAATGGCCATGGTGGTCTTTGGCTGACAGCCTGACTCGGTGATCTTGGAGGTGTTTTCCAATCAAAACAGCTCCATGATTCTGTCACATCAGAGCTGCTTCTTGCATGACAGATAGAGCCTATAAGTGTTCAGCACCAAAGGGACCAGCAGCCACCTTCAGCAAGGCTGAGCTCCTCCAAAGGAGCATGATGGTTCCTGCCTCCACCCCAGAGCAGTTTATCTGCTGGCGCTCATGCCCTGCCAGTGATGCTTGGGCAAGGACAGCTCTTTGGAGCTGCCCAGCTGGTTTCCTGCTCTGCCATTGTTTGGTTTGCTGGTTTGTTTGTTTGCTTTTTTTTCTTTTTTTTTTTTTTTTTTTTTTTTTTTTTTTTTTTTCCCCTGAATGCTCTCAATTAGGGCTGGTTGGGAAATTGCAGATGCCACGTTTCTTGCTGGAAAATGTTGATTCATCACAATCAGCACTTCCCACAGGACCAGACTGGTTCTAGCAAGGCAGGATTTGAAGGGATAAAGGGACGTGGGAGGTTCAGGTGCCCGCTCTGCAGGCACCAGGGCAGGGATTTCATCCTTGTGCCCCTTTGCCCAAGGCCACAGGTTAACTGCCAGGCTCTGGGCCACCCTGGGGTGGACTTGACTGCTTCTGCTGAAACATTCCAGGAAGTTTCACCAAAAGCAGAGTAGAAATCATTTTAAAATCTTAAGATGGGCCAGCACCATCTCCTCCTACTCAGCTCAAGATGCAGTCCAATACTTCCTCAGAAGGTTTGGATGCTAGGTGAGAGAGGGGTCTGGACATGGCAAGGCTCCAGATGGTGATTCCCTGGGGCTGGAGCAGAAGATAGAAAGATGAGGAACAGAAAGAGGCCATGGTGGATGGTCCCCACCATTGTGCTGACATTGTGCTCTCTGTGAGTCAGCAGTCCCCTTGGTGGGGAAGGGAAGGAGGGAGTGGTGACAACCTAGGGCTGAGGAGGGAGGGATGCTCTAAGTCTGCTCAGGGGACCCAAGCAGTCTGAGCTCTCTACAGAGCACATGCACTCCCTCCCTCCCCAAAGCAGGAGCAGGTCCTGGAGGTGTGTGGCACAGGCTGAGCTCCATCACTCTCCAGGAGCTGCAGGAGAAACCACTGCATCAATTTCAAAGCTGTAAAGAAGTCCTTGTGGGTACACCTTGCTTTACAACACCGAAACAACATAAAGGGCCAGCTCTTCACTTTCTAAAGCCTGCAGCAAGTGAAGGCCAAAGGAAAACAAAGGTGCTTTCCCCTTTTTTCCTGGGACTCCAGAAAAGGAAGACTGAAGGTAAAACTCTACACATTCCACACTGGAGCACACAGCTCCTTGTCTTGCCAACATGGCACTGCCACCTTGACAACCCTCTGCTGCCCGACTCTTACCCCACCCAAACCTGAGGATGGACAACAGCCTAAAGTGTCCTTTACTGTGGTCCAGGATGAGCTTTCATTATAAAGCTGCCCTCAGACTCAGCCAGGCCATTCCCTACCCTCAGATGTTCTTGGGAGATGTCTCATCTTATGAATTTCTGCTGGAGAAGTGACTCAGGGACAGGGAATACTGCATCCATTGACCTCCCTCCCCACTCTTCCTCCTCCTGCCAGGCTTTGCATTGTGATCTTTGGGAAGCAAATGCATCCAGCCCCCTTTATTCTGACTCAGCAGCTGCTTTGAAGTGATTTCTGCGGTAGCAGTGGGGCATCATGCCCAGTTAAAATATCTTGGCTCTGCTACTCTCCCAACAAACTTCCAGAGGTCTCCTGCTAGCGGTGGAGGGCAATTTGAAGAGAATGCAAATAAAGGCTTCAGTTCATTCATGCTGCTTGAATAGGGAACAGAAAGCTGAGCCACAGAGGGGATTTCAAGACAAATTCTTTGGGCCGCCGAGTTGTTAACGCTGCCTAGAGAAGAAAGGACCAAAGCTGCCCCTGTTTCCCATGTGTCTCCTTCCCAGCTGTGCTCTCCTTTGGTGGGAAGAGGAGTGATGGGTATGGCAATAGCAACAGAGGGGAGATGGAATCATACAATGTCTTGACTGGAAGGGACCTTAAAGATCACCTAGTACCAACACCCCAGACATGGGCAGGGACACCTCCCACTAGGCTGCTCAAAGCATCATCCAGCCTGGTCTTAAACACTTTGAGGGAGGAGGCTTCCACAGCTACCCTGCACAACTCATTCCAGTGTTGCTGCAGGACGCTAACCAGTGGGGTCCCCAGGGTGGCTGGGTGACAGACTGACTATCCTCAGGGTAGCTGGGTGGGTTGAGCTTCTCCATTTTATCTGGAGAAGAAAGGAAGGCTGCTACTTTCCCAAAGCTAATCCAACTTCATTATTTCCTTGTCTGGAAAGCAACAGAGAGAACACTCTCTGTCACCCTGGGGACTAGTCGATTCACTTTATATAAGAAATCTACAGCTAAAGTCTGAGATTGACATTATTATTATTATTATTATTATTATTATTANAAGAGGTCTTTAGGATCATCCATTCCAAACATTCTCCAACTCTACCAGAGCTAAGCCATGTCCCTCAGCACCACACCTCTGCCTCTTTTCAACACCTCCAGGGACAGATTTTCAACCAGCAAACTGGGGGAGCCTCCTCCAGTGCTTGAGAACCCTTTCAGGGAAAAGGTTTCTTCCAGTATCCAACCTAAATCTCCCTTAGTGCAATTGGAGGCCATTTGCTCTCATTCTGTCACTTGTTACTTGGGAGAAGAAACCAACACCCATCTGACTCCAACCTCCCCTCAAAGACTTGTAGCTAGCAATGAGGTCTCCCCTCAGCTTGCTTTTCTCCAGACTAAACAATCCCATTTCACTCAGTCGTTCCTCACAAGACCTTCTAGACCCTTCACCAGCTTCCTCGACTCCTCCAGACCCACTCCAGGATATCAACAGGTTTCTTGTCATTAGGGCATTACTTGAGTTGGAAAGCAGTGAGCAGATTGAGTGTTTACAGCCCAAATTCCCTGCCCTGCCCAAAGGCATCTATTTGGAACAAAACCTAGCCCTTCTTCCTTCTCCTTTCACCATGGGCAGGAAGAGAGCTCTGGGTCAGTCTATAAACCGACGTGGACCAGCACTGCCAGCGCATTGTCTCTGGGTGAATTACCCCTGCGTGCCGTGAGGAGGAAGGAGCTCAGGTTTTTCCACCCCCAGTGCCAGGCTGCCTCTTGCATCCCCCCTCTGTCTCGTTGGGCAAAGCAGGCAGGAGCAGATCCAGGACAATAACGGGAAGCAAAGCAAGCCTGTAGGAAATGATCTGAGCCTCAATCCCTTCCCTCCATCCCCCGCTGGCTTCAGAAGCGGCAGTGGGAGGTGGATGAAGCATTTGGGTTTCTCCAATCTCCCTTCTTTTACTGCAGGACTCAGCCAAAATTTGTGGTTTTTTTGTTTTGTTTTGTTTTGTTTTTTTCCCCCCTGCCTGCTAAACACCAAGATTTCCAGGATGCACATTGCTGTTTACACTGAAATTCCTTAAGAAATATTTGCAGGTTTTGGAAGAAAATGAATTACGGAAATAAATAATAAAATACAGGAATAAATTTGGCTTCTCATTTCCAGGCTGATGGGTTTTATTGTTTTGTTTTGTTTTGTTTTTTTGGGGTTTTTTTGGGTTTTTTTTTTTTGGGGGGGGACAGGTTTTGGCTTAGTTTTTTCTTTCCTCCATGAGCCATTATATTAGCTGCATGCCTGTATANGGAGGGTAATGTTTTGCAGAACTGCCAACTTCTGAAACATATCTTTTTTGTCAGAAAAAAAATAACAGAGCTTCCTCTTTTCTAATCAGAAGATGGAAAATCAAATAGAAATGACACCACTCACCCTCCACTGATGATAAACCATTCAGTGCAAGTTTCAATGGGGGAAAAAAAGAAATAATCTCTACCCTTTATTCCACTTATCAGGAACCTAGTCCACTTTGGAGCCCGGGATCTGGCAGGGACCTTCCCACTGCTCAGCTTCTCCCCAGGGGACATGAGGATGCTTGCTACGAGTACTGTCTTCCCCGAGCATCCTCATCGAGCCATCCTTGCTTGGACACAGCTGTGGGATGCAGTCCTAAAATCATAGAATCATAGAATGGTTTAGGTTGGAAGGGACCTCAAAGATCATCCAGTTCCAACCCCCTGCCATAGGCAGGGACACCTCCCACTAGCACAGGTCACTCAAGGCCTCCTTCAACCAGGCCTTGAACACCTCCAGGGAGGGAGCAGTCACAACCTCCCTGGGCAGCCTGTGCCAGTGTCTCACCACCCTCACTGCAAACAACTTCCTCCTAACATCCAGTTTCAATCTCCCCTCTGCCAGTTTAAGCCCATTTCCAGCTTTTCCTATCTGATTTTGGAATGTTTTAGGGGATTTTTAAAAAAGAATCCCCAGTAAACTCCCCCTTCTGCTTTCAGTGGCCAGAGGAGAGAAATTACAGTGCCAGCAGCTTGGGACCTGACCCATGTCTGGAAGAGGCACACTCAGGGTGCGAACCGCTGCATGCTCTTCTTCTGCTTCTGAAATTGCTTTTTGCCCTCACTTTTTAAAGAGCTGCCGCCTGAAGCTGGCCACATTTTCCCCAGCCCTGACGCAGCTTGTCCTGAAATAATGAATTTCAAGGCCAAAGGCAAAAAAACTTCCCCCACCAAATTGTGATGCAATGAGGAGATGCAATTGTTCAGTGCAGGTGTCTGAGATGTCTCCCTGTGTACCCACATTCTGGCTGACCAAAGCATGAGTGCTCCTTGGCAGTGAAGTGGTGGTGGCAGGGAGATGACCAGATCCCCTTGGCTCATGCATCTGAGGTGGGAAGAGGTCACCTGGCTCAGCCTGGCTTACAGCAAGGAGGTGTGAGGGTCACCAAAGACTGAAAGCTCTCCTCCAGCAGCTCCTTTGCTGCTGCAAGATCACTGACCTCACTCTGGGGACACGGAGCAGCACCAGGCACTGATGTCATGCCTGGCTCTCCTCTGTAGTTTTGACTACAGAGCCCTGATGTCATTCTTGAGATGCTTGCTCTTCATCCTCACCTCATGGAGCTGCTGCTTTGGCTGCCCCATTTCCCTCCACATCCCAGTTGAGAATACAGGTCTGGGGGCAACTTTCAAGCCATTCCACCACGGCCCCTGCTAACCTCCCATCAGTGTGCCGCCTTCATCTCCAAAAAGGCCTTTTACACCCTGATCTCTTCTTCTAGCCTCTATGCAGTTTTAGTTTCTGGCACCTTTCCTGAGGAATTCATCCTCTCCTGTTGGACTTCACAGTCCTCACAACCTGGAAAAGATCCTGAGGTTTCACATATCTCTTCAGAGCAAAGCAGTTATTCTGAGGCCCTGTCACCAAAACAGGGCACCACAAAAATGCTGGGAATCTGTTAAAGCCCAATCCCTGCCATGGCTTTCCCTCCTGCAGTCCCAGCTGCTGCCAGGGTGGAGCGCAGGGTAACCCGCAGCAGGATCCAGTACCCTTGTCTGGCAGAACTATGCAGGGCAGGGCAGGGTGGCATGGGCACCAGGGACCCCCAAAATAGAGGCAAAAGATAAATACAGACCATAGAATCATAGAATTGTCAGGGCTGGAAGGGACCACAAGGAGCATCCAGCTCCAACCCCTCTGCCATGCCCAGGGACACCTCACACCAGCTCAGGCTGCCCACAGCCTCATCCAGCCTGGCCTTAGAAACCTCCAGGAGTGAGGCTTCCACCACCTCCCTGGGCAACCTGTGCCAGGGTCTCAGCACCTTCATGCTGAAGAACTTCTTAACATCCAATCTGAACCTACCCACTTCGAGCTTCACTCCATTCCCCTTACCCCTATCATTACCTGACACCCTAAAAAGTCCTTCCCCAGCTCTCTTGCAGACTCTCTTCAGATACTGGAAGGAAGGCCACAATAAGGTCTCCTTGCAGCCTTCTGCTCTCCAGACTGACCAGCCCCAACTCTCTCAGCCTGTCTCCATAGGAAACACACAAGATACTGGAGCAGAAGTCGCTAGGGATGTGATGCTGGACTAAAGCTTTGCACCAAAGCTGTGGGACCAGCAGAGCTGGGGCAGCAGGGAGACAGCTGGAGCAGTGGGAGCAAACTGCCCATTGATCCACAAGCAGCTCCTGACAGTGATGCCAGACCTCACTGGCATGACCTGGAGTGCTGACAAGTTGGGTTGTTGCTTCTAAAAGCTGTGTAGATGTAGGTGCTGAGGGACATGGTTTAGTGCTGGGTTACTGGTTGGACTTGATCATCTGAAAAGTCTCTTCCAATCAAAATGATTTGCTGATTCTATGATTCTCTTACTCTGGTCTTTGTTTGAAGCTGATACTTCTCCGAGGAGGGTTTTGATTGCCTTCCTCAGGGACCACCGGTCTGGTTCTCACACCCCAGGGCACCCTCACTTGCCACCCTTACAGTGCACCTCTCTGCCACATGCTCTGGGGGGACTTTCCCTGCCCAATCTTCCCTCCGATGCAGCATGTACCCATGGGATGTTTTGGGTCTGATGGGCACGGGGTTTTGAGGCAGCAATCACCTAGGTTTAGCTCCAAAATAACCTCCTGTCCCAAAGAGCAACAAATCTTGGTCTCTCCTTCCTTCCCGTGGCACTGAAGAACTGCCAGAGCACAGACACA
This sequence comes from Semnornis frantzii, assembly GCA_013399775.1. NCBI lineage: Eukaryota > Metazoa > Chordata > Aves > Piciformes > Ramphastidae > Semnornis > Semnornis frantzii. Next base: position 34,488 of record VWYK01039661.1, on the reverse strand, counting down.
CATCCTGCATATAAATATTGATGTTTCAGACAAAGCTGGGCCACCTCCCCACCCAGCACCGGCACTGGGCTGCTGCTCAAATCCTCACTCCCACCCAGCTCCAGAGGCATTTCAGGGCACCACGCTCCTGCTCCTTGGCTGGGGCACAGCTCTGGTCAGCTATTCTGCCGCCGGGATAGCTGTTACCCCAGCTGGCATCTCTTGCCAGTGGGAATGAGGCCCCGATGAGGGGTTAGGAGCCGGTGCTGGAGCCAGCAGAGGGAGCGCGCAGAGCTTCGGCCGCGGCTCGGCTCGGCGAGGCGCCGGGAGAGTGTGCGAAAGCCTGAGCGCCGCCGAGGGATGCTGAGACACAGCTTGAGCCCGGCTCAGCCACCGGCCCCGTGGTGCTTGGATGTGAGGGATGTGGGGAAAGGGCACACCGCAACCCCCCCGGAGACCTTAGGTACTGGGTGAGGTGGATATGAGGATCCTCAGCCAGGGAGACATTGATGCCTCTTAGACTTGGGTCACCCTGGTCCACTGCCTCATTAACTCAGCCCTGGCTTTGGGCCCTTATGATTGCTTTCTATATAAGTTAAAGGTAATACAGAAACACAACACCCCTCCCAGAAATCAGAGTCCCCAGGAGGGGCTCCCAATCACCCTTCCACTTTCTTTCCGCCCCTCTACCTTACCCCAGTGTCTGGCTTATGTGTGAGGTGAGTTTGGAGGATGGGCAAAGGGGGGTTAGAAGCAGAGTGGTTAGCTAGGTTACTCAGCAGAGAGACCAGCAGACACACACCCACTAGAGAGACTGAGACTCTCTGTGTTATCTGTGTTTGTGTCCTTGTTCTTATACATCTCAGCAAGCTTATGAGTGAAGCAGACATCACCACTGTGTGCTTTTCACAGCCTATAATCTGCTTTTTTCATTAAAGTGTTCCAATTAGCCTCAAACCAGCACACTTTCCAACTGAAGCCACTGCTGCAACTCAGTATTGAAGAAGCTGCTCCTATAGTGTTTGATTTCCAAAGCAATTCATACTCCCAGCACCATCCTTGTGCCTCATGTTGGTGCTGGAGCCAGAAAGGACTGGGTGGACTGGGAGCTGTGGGAAGCTCAGGCTCTGCTCTGGGTTTTAGGTTGGGCTTCATCTGAATTTAGGCCAAAGAGAACATCAGCAGGCTAATTTGAATTCCTTCAGTGAGTTAAAGACTTAACACCTGGCAGCATCTGCAACAGCCTCTTGTCTTAGGAAAAGAATCTAAATTATGCTTTACACCTCATTGGCAGGGGGGGACCTCTCCACCCATGTACAATAATAGAAACATAATTAGGTACTCAAATTCACATCAGCAAATGCTTGTGCTTGGTCCCCTCCTAACCATCTGCATCCCTCAGGTTTTTAACAAGTGGCAAAATTTTGCAACTTGTCTCTAAGCAGATCAGGAGCTAAGTAACTAAGTCAGGTGTCTCTGGGATTAAGTTGGGACAAGCCCATGAGGGGATCATGATGTGGATGAGATAAATGTCATTAAATCATCGGCAGAGAGAGGTTAGGGAGGGAAAGCCAGTGCTGAGTGTCAGGAAGATGATGAGTACGCTGAGCACAAGCACCAGCTGATTAACACCCCTCGCAAAAGCCCATTGCAAGCCTGATAAAAGACAATGGGCCACATTTTCACCACTAAATGCATCAGGGATGAAAGGGGGGGTGGGGGAAGGAGCAGAGAAGACCAGCAGATGATCTGACCCACCTGGAACCTGCCTTTCTGCAAGGAAAAAAAAAAAAAAACAAACAAACAAACCAAAACAAAACCCAAAACTAAACTGAAAAGGCTTGGTTGCAACCAACACAGTGGGTGTGGAAGGGTCCTGGTGGTGCATAGCAGCCAAGCACCTCATGAGATTTCATGCCTGGAAGGTAAAGTTAAGCCTGTCTGGACAAGACACCACTACTCGGTGGCATAGTTCAGTTGTCAGCACAAAAGGTTCACTTGAATCAGTGGAAGATGAAGGTGGCTCAGTGGCAGCTTCTTGCTCAGCTCAGCACCAGGTGCCTGCTCTCAGAACAGCTGGGTACAACTTTCTGGCCATGACATATAGAGTATTCCCCTTCTCTCAAAATCTGTGTTTGAAGCTTCTCATGTGCCAGCTGCTGCTGCTGGTGGTGCCTCAGATGCACGGTCCTTCTTTCTGCTTCCTCTGCTAAGAAGGTGGAGGTGGCAGTGAGTGTTTACCCCCTACAAAAAAAGGTGTGTGTGTGTGGGAGCCACTGGGGGGTGATGCTGATGCTGTGAGGGACTCTTGTGCAGGTCAAAGGCAATACAGGGATGAAGGCAAAGCAGTGGACAGCAAAGATCTCTGCTGGAAAACTACTCTGTTGTGCAGCCCACATCCCCTCACATGTGGGAGCACACCTTGCCAGCAGCCCAGGCAGCTGTAACCCAGCCCAAGCTGATGTTACTGCTCCCTTCCCAGAGGCAGGATCAAATGAGGAGAATAAATCCCCAGGAAGGAAAAGTTCTCTCCTCCCTGCACTCTCTCCCCAATTAATCTTCCTCCTGGGTCAGGAGGAACCTCATACAGCTCTGCAGCAGAAGACACTCTCCCTCACAGTGTTGTGTGCTGTTAGTTGCTCCCAGCTTCTAGCTAGCAATGCCTTGGCCCAAGCCATCCTGATATTTCCAGTTTACAGCCACTCAAAATGAAATCTGAGAGAAGCATCAGCACTTGTTTGTGTTGTGGGTGACTCCTTCAAAACCACATGCAGGAAATTGGGACTGGGAAGCCTTGAGGAAAATGGAATGGTAAAAGCTGTGATGGTTCAGTGGAGGAACAGTGGGAAAAAATCAGTGCATTTTGCATTTGGCTCAAGCAGTGATCTGTTTGGACTTTTATTGATGGCTCCAAATCAACAAGCACATCCAAGTTGTCAGAAATTCCACTTTAGATTCTTCAGAGCCCCAAACAACCTGACTTGCAATGGTTCCAGGGATGGGGCACCTATCACCTCTCTGGGCAACCCTCAGGGTCTCACCTCCCTCAGTATCAAATATTTCTTCCTTCTCTCTAGTCTGAATCTTCCTATTTTAGTTTCAATCCGCCCCTTGTCCTGTCACAACAGGCCCTGCTCCGATGTCTGTCCCCAGCTTTCTGATTGATCCCTTCAAGTACTGAGTGGCCACCAGAAGGTCTCCCTGGAGCCTTCTCTTCTCCAGGCTGACCAAGCCCAACTCTCTCAGCCTGGCCTCACACCAGAGCCCTTCCATCCTTGCCAGCATTGCTGTGGCCTCCTCTGGCCCCACTCCAACAGGTCCCTGTCTGTGCTGTGCTGAGGACTCCAGAGCTGGCCCCAGCACTGCAGGGGGGGTCTCAACAGAGCACAGCAGAGGGGCAGAATCCCCTCCCTGCAACTGCTGCCCACACTGTTGGGGATCAGCCCAGGTCCCCTGACTGTCACCGAGCTGTCCTTCCCCACTCCTTTCAGGATCCTGAGCTGCACACTTTGCTTTTCCTCCCTGACAAAGGGAACAACCCCTGGGAAGAAGCCCTGGGGAAAGTGGTTGTTGGAGAGCCCTGGAGCAGCTCCTATTATTAAAGAAGAGGCTGTGGTGGGAGGATGGCTCCTCACAGTCTGCACTGTGGCAAAGCTGGAGAAGAGGCAGGTAAGAAGGTAGTTGCTGTTTGGGTGGACATGTGGCAGCAGTGCCCTCCCTGCCAGGCACTGAAGCCAGCTGGAGCATGCCCAGCTTAAACTGAGCAAAAATGCTCACACCCCTGGCCAGTTGTTTCTGGTCTGGGTGGCTCTCACACCCTCTCATTGGGACCCTTCACCTCCCACCCCACAGCTGTGGGAGTCCCTGTGCCTGGGGCAGGTGGGTTTGGGATGCAAGGATGCTGCTGCCTGCACAGGAGCTCCACCTGCCCTCTGGGCTAAGAGCTCACCCCCAGCAGAAAGTCTTTTAAAAGCCTCACAGGATCAGACCTGGTGCTAGAAACCGGTGGGCAGAGAGGGGCAGGCCACAGGGGCTGGAGAGGCCATGTGCCAGCAGCAGGGAGAAGAAAGTGGGAACCACCATGAAAACTCTCCAAAGCGTGGTGGGAATCACTTTGTCTGCCCAAGCCTCATGCAAATCATGAAGCCCACTTGCAAACTACCACCATTGCCTGGCTCTCACCTCCCCCTGGATTGCTCATCAGCCAGGGCTAACCCTCCAGGCTGCCCACGGCAACGGTGGAGTCCCCATCCCTGGAGGGATTTAAAAGCAGCGTAGATGTGGTGCTGAGGGACACCGTTTAGCAGTGGACTCGGCAGCTCTGAGTAAACAGCCTGGATCATCTTCAAGGTCTCTTCCAACCAAAACAATTCCATGATTCTACGATTCCAAAGCAATTAGAGGCAGCCCAAGGGCTGATTTCCCATTTTATAGCAGGCGGATCTGGCTCTGATTTCACTTCCAAGAACCAGAACCTTCCTCGGGGGCACTGCTACGCTGGCAGAATCGTGCCCAGAAAACGTGCTTCGTTTAAAGGCCAAGTGCCAACATCCCAGGCTGGTTGTTTAGACTAAAGGAAAGGTTGAAAAAATTAAAAAAAAAAAAAAAAAAAATCAGTCTGCCTTTAGTTCCACCCCCCTTCCCCAGGAGATCACTGCCTATCTGGTTGCATCCTGAAGGTGGGAGCAAAAGGCTTGGCAGTGACTCATCTTTTACGTTGTCTACCCCGACAGTGCTATTACTGCTTTCATGTGGGTCTCCGGGAACGGCGAGGGAGGAGGTGGGCGGCAGAGAGCGGCCACGAAGCAGGCAGCAGCCACCGCAGGGGCTTTGTGCCCCCCTTGCATTGCTCTGTGTGTGTGTGTGTGTAAGACCAGTGAGGCACACACCAACACCCCGCCCCCCACACCAAAATATCTCCCTCCTCAAGATGGTTCTGGCTTGGGGCAACACCTGCCTAAGCCTCATGCAAATCATGAAGCCCACTTGCAAACTACCACCATTCCCTGGCTCTCACCTCCCCCTGGATTGCTCATCAGCCAGGGCAAACCCTCCAGGCTGCCCAGGGCAGTGGTGGTATCCCCATCCCTGGAGGGATTTAAAAGCAGAGTAGATGTGGTGCTGAGGGACATGAGTGGGGTCTCTGCAAAAGATTGGGGTGAGGAGGTCTCAAAACACCCCAGGGCAAAGATGAGGTGATGCTGGTGGTAGTCAGGGAGTGAGGGCTGCACTCAGTCTGCCCAAACAAGCCTGGAGCCCCCAGGGCTGACTCGCTGGAAGCAGCAAGGTTCACCCAGAAATGGATTATGGAAGCAGCAGTTTTAAGGACTCATCGCCTCTGATCATATACTCAGAGGATCATAGAATGGTTTGGGTTGGAAGGGACCTAAAAGATCACCCAGTTACAAACCCACCACCACCACCACAGGCATGGACACCTTCCAGTCAACCAGGTTGCTCAAAGTCTCAACCTGGTCTTGAACACCTCCAAGGAGGAGACATCTACAGCCTCCCTGAGGGGCCTGTCACAGTGTCTTACCACTCTCACTGTACAGAATTTGTTCCCAATCTCCAGTCTCAGTCTCCCCGCTTCCAGCTCAAAGCCATTGTCCCTCATCCTACCACTGCAAGCCCTTTAAAACAGTCCCCTCCCACCTTTCTTGTAGCCCCCTTCAGGTACTTAAAGTTGGAGCCTCCTCTTCTCCAGGTTGAACAGCCCCAGCTCTCACAGCCTGACCATGTGAGACCTGGACTGGGACCCAGCAGATCTCATCTGAAATCATTCCCCAGCTACACATTTCCTGGGGGGACAACAACTTTCTTCTACCATTCCCTTTTAGGGGATGCCTGCTAGCCATTGCTAGATTTTTCTCTGTCCTTATATCACAGAGACAAAGGAATTCAATTCTAGTTCTCTGGAAAACATTCTTTTTTTCCTCCCCCTTTGGATCAGGTTAGTGGAGAAGAGGTTGTTCCAGTCTGGCACCTCCTGTGGTTACTGGGCTTGTTTTGACTGAAAAACCCCCGTGTGATCTGTACATAGCTGAAATGGTTGCCTTTAATGTGAAAAAAATCTAAACAAAAATCCAGGCAACTTACATCCAGGCAGGAAAAAAAATTTTAAAAATCCATAGAAGAATCTTCTGTCTGATGGCCTGAGATGGCTTAGTGAGAGACTCACCTGGAGAAACCAAGGGAAGAGTGGCAGGCGGGGTTGAGCCAAGGGATGGATGCAATTTCCACTGCTGTAATTACACTTGCTAATCATTAATCGTGTCCAGGTATTTGCATAGCTCCAGGGGCTCACCACAGCCACCTCTCATTACTAGACATAGCCTAAAGTGGGGCCTGCTGAAGTCAAGAGCAATATTTCCACTAATTCTTGTGTTGCCCATTTGACCATTTGTCCCTGCAGGTGTTCTCGCTACTCGCTGGCTCCCCCGGCATGGGCAGCATGTTCTTGCTCTTAGCTCAGATAAAGGCATTGCAGGCTGAGGGAGTGCCATGAACTGCACACAAACAATGTCCCAGGGATGAAGCGCCCACCTATGGATGAAGGAATTAGGGAGTTGCTTCCCACAAGCTTCCACCAGGAGCAAATTTACTGCCATGGGAGGTGGCTGCCGATGCATGTATCCAGGGCCGGATTATGCAGGGAGAGGTTCGTGGGGGGTCTCCCTTTGGCCACAGTGATATCTTGCCTTGTAGTTTTCTTTAAACTGTGGGGAAGTTGGATTAGGTGAGGAATTCCACAATTTCTTAGCTTTTCAAATAACATGTCTGTGATATCACCCAGGCTGACTCGAGCTCCCACCTGCCTTGGGAATTCAGTTAACCCTTTGCCTGTTGGCTTCGGGGGCTTCGTGGAGAACCTTCTTTTTTTTTTTTTTTTTTTTTTTTTTTTTTTTTTTGGGAGGCTGTTATCTTTGACTAATGAAGAGATGGAGGCACCAGTGGCACCAGAAATAGGGGGTAGCATCTGAATCACCTGCCATTTGGCTCTACCTACTTAGCCAAGCACTCTCTTCCCCCTCAGCACAAAAATACATGTGTGCACACACACGCACGCCTGCACGTGCTATGCCAGCATGCCACCCGCTGCTTTCTGGCTACATGCATTTTTTTGGGGGTGGGGGTTACCTCCCTGGTAAGTAGTAATTAGCTTAGCAGCCCCAAGAGTTCTACTCCATGAGGTCCTCCTCTCCAGGAGTGCTGGGATCTCTGAAAGAAGATTGGTTTTCCCACCAGAGCCTTTCTTGAGCACAACTAGCCCTGTAGACAGGCTTCCATCACATCACTCAGGGTTGCTTTACACCTGTTCGTCCTGTGACATGGAGATGCTATCTCCATCCATACACCTGTCCTGGAAAGTTAAACAGCCTTGATGGCCAAGAGGAAACTACAGAGATGAGGTGGTGCATGATGCCAGGCGGAGCCATGCACGGGAAGCCCAAGCCCATCCCTGTGCACCTTCGGCTGTCCCTCCTCCACTCTTCCCATGTGAGACACCCTGGGAGCCTCCTGCCAGGATGAGGTGGTGACATCCCCAAGCCCATCCTGAGTGGGGACTTGCTCAGGATGCAATCCTCAGCTCAGCTACCTGTGTTGTGCCAGTGCTGTGCCACACTATCACCGTGCTCAGTGGCTTCAGCAGAGTATAAACATTTCTCATGCGGTGCACTTAGTGCAAGCTGCTTTGCCAAATGCTGCTGCCTCCCCTCTTAGCATGATGAGACAGGAGTTTGTTTAAGTGAGAAAACAAATTGCCCTCACATCCAACCTTCCCATGGGCATCCATCAACCCTGTGGCAAGGTCTGGAATTGATGTTGGCAGCACAAGTGGGCATGGGTTGCCTTTGTGTCACCTGCTTCAGGAATGGGGATGAGGGCATGGTGCAAGCAGTGGGGATCAGAAGTCCCAGTCCCTAGGGGAGTGAGGCAGTGGGGGGACAGGTTTATTGCAGACAGATGGATGGGGATGTAAACCAGAAGGCAAAGAAGTGACTTGCTCAAGGTGATATCCATATGCAGTGGTGGAGGAAGGCTGTACTCAGGGTGCGGGAGCCCTGTGCGAGCCCCACACTGCCCCTTCTACCCACGTCTACAGCAGCCTGCCCACAGGAACCCTGTATCCCTGTCCTCTTTTGGGGTCTTCACTGCTCAACTTGTGCCTAGTGGCTGTGCCCAGCAGGGCATTTCTCCCACCCAAAAAGCCCCTGGCCTGAAGGAATGACGGGATGGCAACTGGAGGTGAAGACTGGGGATCCCTGACAAAGGGTGAAGGCCTGGCCTGGTGGAGATGGTGCCACCCAGCCCTCTGCCCAAAGATAATGAGAGCTGCAAACAAAGATCAGCACTGGAGCACAGCAGTGAAGTCAAAATAAGAAGAAGGGGGGAAAAAAAGAAAAAAGAAAGAAAGAAGAAAATAACACACACACACACACACAAAAAGAAAAAGGAAGAAATGCCTGAAAGATACATAGCTGGGATTCCTGAATCCCTCAGAGGTATTTGGGCTTAGCCAACTGGCTCAGATTTTTTTTTTTTTTTTTCCCCAAAGCCATTAATTACACAACACAGACATATCTGCACCACTCCACCTCTCCTTATGTCTATTCCCTAAACTGCATCTCCCTACTCACTTGGTGCCATCACCTCTCTTGGGCACATGAGAAAATGACCCACGGCAGGTGTGGTCTTCCCAGCTGGCTCTCGTGGCTGATCCACTGCGGAGCGTGGAATGGGTACTCAAACCATGCACCTCCAAAGGGTGCACCTGAAACATGTGAGATGCTCACCTGGGAGCTTTGCAGAGTGAGCTGACTGCACCATGAGGCCAAGGGAAGCTCTCCGAGAAGCTGCACCGAGGGATAATCAAAGCAAGAACTGCATCCACCTCCAGCACAGACCACCATGGGCATTGCCAGCAGCCACTCAGCAGTGACTGCTCAGTGAGAGCTGATGGAGAGGACCTCAGCAACAACTGCTACCTCTCTTTTTTTTTTTTTTAGGAAGAAGAATTTTTTAGGATCTCATGAATGCAGCAACATGCAGCCAGACTGACTGCTTCCTACCAATGCTCTCAGGAGCAGGATAAAACATTTTTGTGGGTGAACCCTGAGTTTTCCATGAGAGAAGTGGTGTGTGACAATGGGTGAGACACAGACACCCTTAGAGTATCTTCTGCCCTGGTATGGTCTTGTTGAGTGGTGGGTGGGATCCCTGAACCCAACTTCCCACTGCTTAGCTTCTCCCCAGGGGACATGAGGATGCTTGCTAGGAGTACTGCCTTCTCAGAGCATCCTCATCAAGCCATCCTTGCTTGGACACAGCTGTGGGATGCAGCCCTAAAACCATAGAATCATAGAATGGTTTAGGTTGGAAGCGACCTCAAAGATCATCCAGTCCCACCCCCCTGCCACAGGTAGGGAGCAGGGACACTCCCCATAGGTCACTCAAGGCCTCATTCAACCTGGCCTTGAACACCTCCAGGGAGGGAGCAGCCACAACCTCCCTGGGCAACCTGTTCCAGTGTTCCACCACCCTCACTGCAAAGAACTTCTTCCTAACATCCTCATCTCAAAGAGCTTCTAGTTCAAAGGGTTTCCCACCACCTCCCACAACGTATTTCATTCACAAGCTGTTTTGACTCCCTACTCAGACACAGAACCATATTTGTATGACACAGACCCATATTTGAACAATGCAGCAAAGAGCCAACTTCATCCCTTGGTGCTTGGAAGAACTAATTGTGCCTGCTGGAGCTTTCACTGACCCTTAAATGAGCTTGGACCTCTTCTTCCCCATGACATTCCAGTGAATATTTTCATGGAAATGCTTTTAAAAAATAAATAAATAAATAGGGAAAACAGGAAAGGGTGGTGTGCTTATCTGTCCATATAGGCACAGCCCCATCTGCCTTCTCTGCCACTGCATTTGTTGCACATTTTTGACACAACTAATCAGACAAAACTTGGAGCCTTCCAGGCTCCCTCAGCAATGAAAAGAAGCTGGGGAAAGGGCCGGCATTCCTCCTTATCTACCCTATTTCACCCTTCTCGGAAATCCCTTTTGGGAAGTCGTTAACACTTTGGCATCCAGGGATGACCTGGAGATGTTTACTGTTTCAGGGATGATGGGCAGGAAGAAGACTGCTGCTCTCCCTTTCCCAGATCATCTGACACTGGGATCCTTCAGCCTCTTTCTGTGGAGCCCTGCTGCAGATGACATCCCAAGAAGCAGTTCCACTTGATGAACATCATTCATGCTTTCTCAGTTCCTACTTTACATTTGGCCACAGTGACACCTCACTACCCCACATTCTCCTTCCCACAGCCTCCGAAACCAAGCAAGGCTCCTCAGACTGGAGCATTTCTCTACTTACTGGGAATGGTGGATTTTAAAAGACACAACAGGATCACCAAGACTGTCCAGCCCTCAAAAACAAAACAAAACAAAACAAAAAACAAACAAACAAAAAAAAAACACCCCACAAAATCCACATACACAGGGATGAAAATATTTCTGCCTTTTCCCCCTGTCACAAATTTCTCTGGCACATTGCAACAACTTAGCCTGGAATAACTTCACTTTTACTGTGCTCTGCACCTTCCAGGTCCTCAGGATGCATCTGCCAGCACTCCTCTTGAACACCTAAGTCTCTTGAACACCTAAGTCCAATGACTGCTTCAAGGCATTGGTAAACCTAGGCAGGAGTTGCTACAAGAGTCTCTCTTCAGCTCTGAGCATGCCAAGAAAAGAAAAGTCCTTTGCTGATGGCTAAGGACATCCAGCTTTTCCCCTGCCCATATAACACTCTGGGCTGAGAGCACGACCCTGAAATGTTTTCCCTACCCAGGGGTGCCAGGAGCCCTGCCCAGCCTTTGCTCATGTTTGTTCCTTGTTGACCAAGGGCCCCAGGTGAATTATTTCTCCTGCTCTTAGTTCTTCGACTTCAATTTCATGCGGGGACCTTTCATATATCACATCCCCTTTTGCCAATGAATCTCTCTGGTTCCAACAGCTTAGTGTGCCCCAGGATCGATATATTTTAGCAGCAAGCAAGGACACAGTGTTATTGCCAGGTTCCTGGACTGTACAAAACAAAAGGTATCACTTTCTTAAAGCCACCAAAAAGTGCTCTGGGCCAAGGGAGATTATTCTCCTCTGCCAGCAAACAGTTGTATATAGGACTCTGCCTCATCACACTCTGTCCTCACTAGGGATGACTTTTTCTCCTTCTCTTCAATGACAGGAGACTCAAATCCATGGCTTACTCTCACTTTTGTGTCATCCTGGACATCTCGTGCCCAAATCTGTTTGGCACATTGGTAAACCCAGTCTGATTCCTGCTGGTTGCCCTCGCTTTTGACATATGTCAAGAGGTGACCTTATTGTGGCATATTGACACATGTCCAAGGTGACCTTATTGTGGCCTTTCAGTGTCTTAAGGGGGCCTACAAGAAAAGCTGGGGAGGGACTTTTCAGGATGTCAGGTAGTGATAGGACTGGGGGGAATGGAACAAAGCTAGAAATGAGGGGAATGGAACAAAGCTGGAAATGGGGAGATTCAGACTGGATGTTAGGAAGATCGGCATGAGGGTGGTGAGACCCTGGCACAGGTTGCCCAGGGAGGTGGTGGAAGCCTCATCCCTGGAGGTGTTTAAGACCAGGCTGGATGAGGCTCTGACCAGCCTGATCTAGTGTGAGGTGTCCCTGCCCATGGCAGGGGGGTTGGAACTACATGATCCTTGTGGTCCCTTTCAACCCTGACTGATTCTGTGGTTCTACATGAGAGCACAAGGTGCTGTATAAACTGTGGTACCTTTGTGACAGCTGTGTGCACAGCACCTGAACCATGCACCTTAATCCCTGCTTCTGCTCACCTTGCTGTTTGTGAATTAAGCCAAAGAAGCATCACAGGGCATCTTGTTTGGGCTGGGATTAGGGGACCTTTCCCTTCTAGGTGGAGAGAAAGGGAAAAGTCATGTCAGTGTCCCCTTCCCTGAAGGTATTTGCTTAGCTCAGCCCCTTGGCAGCATGGCTAACACCCACCTTGGCCCTTGAACATTGCGTTTCTGCAGCTATTTACATTCCTCTGCCTTCACTGAATCTGTGGTCCCTGCCTGTAAGGGTGGCCTGTAAGGCCCAGGCTGCCTCAGGCTTTCCTACTTTTCCTCCTTTGCCTGGAAAGCTTCCCAGCCCATGTTGGTGGCCACCCAGGAGCCACTTCCATCAGCTGAGATGGGCAGTGCTGCAGGGGGCTTTGCAATCTGCCTAGACCTTCTGCAGCCACCACAGCAGCAGAGCTTTCCCTGGTCACCCCCTGGTCAGTTCAGGACACCATTCAGAAGCCACTTTTATTCCAGCTCCCGGTTTAGGTTCATTTAGTTTCAGCTTGCTTTGGCTAACTTTGCTGCGTGATGTTCTCCTGCCTCCCTGAGAATTTAACAGGAACCCACTATTTCTGTCCTGCCCCATGCTGGTGACCACGGGGATCAGGCAAACACAGGACACAGTGGGGTATTTTTATGGCATTTCCCATGGTTTCAGGTGATGCTTTGCTGCAACCCTTTTCAAACCCAAAATGCTTCCTGGGATGCTGTCTTTTTGCAAGTCCCTCGGTGGTCAGTGCTGTGGTCTAGATGCCTTCCTCTGCCTCTCTGCTTCCCCATCCTCAGGTTAGCCATGTCCTTGGCTTTGCCGGTCCTCCTCCTGCTCTCCTTGCAGGCAGGCCCTCGTTGCAGGAGTGCCCGGGGCTGGAGTTTGGGGTGGAGGCAGCTATTGTTCCAGCTATCTGCAGCTTAATGTTCCTTATGACTGTATTAAATGAAGGGCGGAGGTCACACATCCCCAGTTTAAATTAGGTTTAGGCTGACCTTTAACGATATTACACTCACGGATCCTCTCATAACTCACCGAATAAACTCCCAGAGGGTTTTACCACCTCCCTCTTTTCTTCCTACTGTAAGATGCCCAAGGCTTAATGTGCTCCTCTCCCATTTCGCTTTGATTTCTAATCCTATCCCCTTCTCCCCCTTCTTCCCCCCACCAAATACGGATATATTCACTCTTTTAAAGGTGGGGGGAAAGAACCTGTTCCTTTTCTCTTCTGGGCGACAGCTCTTTCTTTTGTGTCTCTTTCTTCCCTTCCCCGCCCCCCTCCTCTTTCTTGACACAATGCACTATTTATTTGCACTGAAGGATAACTAAGAAGCAATTAAAAGATCAAAAGGCACAAACACAAGTAGATCCAGTGGCAACTTGTGGGGTTTATTTTGCTGCTGCCGTTGCTGCTGCTGCTGCTGTTGCTGCTGCTGAAGCTTCACCAAAGTGCTGCCTTGTTTTTCCCTCCCAGACGGAGAGATACCTCTCTTACTGGGTCGCCTCTTCCTCCGAGCAGACTTTTTTTATGATCGCTATTTTTCACCCCCATTGTTTGCTATTGCAGTTGTTTACTGGAAAATCACTTGTTTTTCTCAGGGAGATTAACCCCTCCAAGCTTTCTTTTGTCTACTCTCAGGAGGTCCTTGTGGTGAGCTGGGGGAAGGGAGCTGGGCTCCTTC
>VWYK01039661.1:0-15022 GCA_013399775.1 Semnornis frantzii | reverse complement strand
TTTTTTTTTTTTTTTTTTTTTTTCTTCTTTTGCTGTCCAGATCCAAATTTTGCAGACTGGGCCATCTGTCAATTCCCTCCTACGTTGTTCTGTTCATATTAAATTGTAATGAAGGCCAGACTGAAGAAGGAATTAGGTCAGACAGGAGGTTTAGTCTCCATTTTTGGGGAGATGTTTGTTGCCCAAGAGAGGCACTGTGGTTTGGTTGGCTCATCTTGAGTCTGGATGCAAGGGATGCCTGAGCTCTCCTCTGAGATTTGACAACCAGGCCTTGTAGCACAGCATGGCCTCTTGGACCCTAGCTCCCCAGCAGCTGGACAGAAACTGCCAATCCATCTGATCCCGCAGCAAATCCTGACAAAAAAAAAAATCCTGTAACAGCCTCAGGCTCTGCTGCAGACCTGCCTTTGGGCTCGCTCCTGGCATGCCTCAGCCACTCCAAGGGGACCAGCTCCTTCGGTGTGTCCCAGCTGGATGGGACCATGTTGAGAGAGCTTTGGAGGTCTCTGGCTAAGAGTGCAGGGAACACACAGGAGTGCCAAGGCAGCATCCGCCTCTCACTGATGGCCATACTGGCTCCAGCAGCAGCCAGGCTCTTTGTGAGGACCTGAGGAAGGCAAAATTGAAGAATGGAGAGCCAAGCAGACCCACTCAGGGCAAGGAGAGGTCAGGAATAGACTCCAATGGCTTGCCTGAGCCTCTTCTGAGCAAAGAAAGCTGCTTTCAGACACAAGTTATGCAGAGGAGCTTCAGGGAGGCACAGGTCACCTGTGCAACCAAGAAATCCCTCTTGCTTCACCCTCCTGCACACTGGGGGGGGGGTCCAAGCCCCTGTTAAGAGCATTTCGGTGCTCAGGTTGTTGGACACCTGGCATGTCTGGCACTGCTGTTTCCACCATCCCTGATTAAAACTTTGTCCTGAAGCCTTTCAGCTCTCTGTGGGCACATGAAGGGGAAAGGCAGCTGGCATGGCTGATTCAACCCACTTTGGCAAGCAGGAAAAACTTTGGTGGATGTAGCCTCTCTCCTAGCTAGGATGGGACCTTGTCCTTCAGGAAAGCACCCTACTTACCTCTCCCTGCTTTGTACCTGTTACATCTCACCTGAAAGAGGCTTTCTGACAAAAAAATGAAAGTTTTTCCATCCGTCAGTGTGAATTTACTCTTGTCCCACAGCAGAGAGGGCAATCTCAAAGCAATGGTGTCCCACCTTTCCAGCAGAGAATAAAGGCTTAGAAGAGTCTGTAGGGCTTTGTCTCATGATGATAAGCAGGATTTGGCCATGACAACTGAAAACACATGCAACTTGTGCACACGGTGCTTGTGCCAGCTTGTGGGTTGCTGGGTACCCAGTGGTGCTGTGCTGCTCAGTTTTAGGGAACAGCATTGGCTTTGGCAGCTGTGGCAGGGTGGGTGCAAACTCCCCTGCATGGAAGGAGCAGGAGGGAGGAAAGATCAGTTGGAAGGTCATCAGGATGCACTGAACCAGTGTTGGCACCCTGGCAGCGTGTCTAGCTTTAAGGTGAAGCCTGGGAGTCTTTTTTCTACAGGATCAGTTGGGCTAAAGCAAGAAGTAAGAGCTTGGGCTGGGTTGCAGCTCCCGCAAGCTGGACGGAAACTGCAGCACCAGGTAGTAAATAAAGATGCTTTTTGCTTTGCTGCATGGTTTCTCATTACAGATCTGCTGGAGGGAGAGGGGAGCCAAGGTGACAGCAGTTGGAAGGGCTGGCAAATGATGCCTGGGCACAGGGGCGCTTCACTACATCGCACACTTCCACCTTAGCCCAGCTCTGGAGGGACAACAGCAGGGCAGTCACTGTCCTCGTGGCTTCAGGGTGAATTCCTGTCTGGAGTTCTGGGGTGCGTGGGCACCCTAAAAGCTTGCAGTGGAGGCAGAGAAGGCTGCTAGGGACTCCTTGTGCAAGTTGCACAGTAGTGGGTATTTTCTGAGGAGCACAAGTTTTTTTCCACAGGAGGTATCAGATCTCCCCAGCATCAGATATCGCCCTGCCAACAAAAAAAACCCTCACTCTCCCCTTGCTTCAGAGCCTCTCTTTCTTTAGACCGAGTGTGGAAGAAAAAAGGTGTTTGTCACTCGTGCCACGAAGCAAGCCCCTTCTGGGGAGGGGCATGCAGCTCTGGCTTGAGGGAAGCCAGCATGCAGCCTCCTGGTTTGCCACAGTGCTTACAGCCAGCAGCAAAGTGGGGATGGGAGATTACTTGTATGTCCTAAAGTCCCATGTCAGTGCCTTCAACAGCAGCACTGGCTGGCACACATCTGTCACCTGTGCAGTGCTACCTGCACCCTGGGGGCACCAGCAGTTGGGGACTGCATGAAAGAAAAAGGTTAAAAGAAAAAGGAAAAGGTCTCTTGTCAGCTGGAGATCCAGCTGCTGACACTGCCACACCAGGGACGTGACTCCAACAGTGAAGGTGATGCTGTGGTCCCTGGTAAACACCACTCGGTAAAACAATCAAGGTGACAAAACACTGAAGCTTGCCAATGTGGTGCAGTCACAGTCCCATGCCATTCCCCTGCTCTCAGGGTGACAAACACCAAAGCCCCATCAGCGAACCAAAGCAGCTACTGCTACTGGAAAAGCTCATGCTGGTCTCATCACTTGCTGGTATGAACCCAGTTTATTCTCAGGGATGCTCCTTTTCCTGCCCAGAGCCCTGGAGGAGTTTTGCCAGCTTGCTAATCTCTGCCAGCAAGATGGGCATCAAAGCTTTTGCAGGGGGGATGCCCTGCTGCAACCCATTCAGCTCTTGCAGCCTCCCACTTGGCTTTTTTTCTTGGTGCTGATCCCGGTGCTGGGCAGAGCTCTGGACTTGTAAGCAGGGTGTATTTCTAGCAGTCACAGTTTGAGGTACATGGTAGTAAAAAATTGGTAGCAAGGGTGGCTTTATTGCTGGCGGGGCCATAGCGGGGCCCCGGGGGAGCTGGGCTAATTTCCTGACTGCTCTGCAGACTTCCCCTGTGACCTTGGGCGAGTCATTTAATCTATCCTGGGCTTCGGCTCCATCTCCGAGCATCCCGGGGGGGTGAGGTAATATTCATTAACTGATATTATTCTCGAGCTGCTCAGATGCTATGGCGATGAGGGCTGGCTGTGAAACCCAGCGTGGCGGCTGAACGCGAGCAGGATGAGGGGATGCTCCGGGCGAGAGGCAGTGCTGTCCTGTGCTGGCTGCCGCTGTTTTGCCATGTTTCCCTTCATTATTTTGAGATGACCTGTCTGGCTACCGTTGTTATTTGGCTGGATGTATCCAGTGGTGCTCAGCACTGAAGGACTCTGATCCATCCATGGGCTTTGCCTCATCCAGTGAGGCAACAGCAGCCTCTCTTTACACCTGCAGAAGCTGACGCAGAGGTAAAGCTGTTTGCCAGAGCCGAGTCAGGGGAAATCTTTGGGTTAGTTAGCAAATATCCAGGGAGTTCCTTTTTTAATCCTCCACACCAGCTCATATCCCCTTGGCCCTCCCTGGTGATGCCTCCGGCATGTTTTCCATGGGAGTGCTCTGCTCCTGAGGGACGGCTTCTTGGCTTCTTGGTCCCTGCTCTCATCAGCAAACACTGCTTGTGCAATCGGCCCCTCGGTTGCCCGAGGTTCTTGCGTGCCCGGGGCAAAGGCCACTGCTCCCTGGCAAAACCCAGCTTTCCTCAAAAGCAGTTCTAGGACAGGTCAAACCTCCATTTGTTTCTGCTTTGGGGAAATGTGTTTCTGGTAGGGCTTGCAAACCTGTCATCAGGAATGAAAACACAAACACCTTCTGATAATAGTTTGAATTATTTCCTGGGTGAAAAAGGGGGTGTGTGTGGGGGGGAAACGAAAGAGCAGAGGAAATAATAGCCTTTCAGAGGTAGACTGAAGTGGGATTTTCCAATGGAAAAACTGCTTCAGTGCAAGCGTGGTCTGATCAGAGTGGCTGACCAGCGGGGTTGAGCACAGGGATCCCACCGCGGCTCACCACTGCCGGTCCTTCCCGGCAGCATCCGGACATGCCTGGGCATCCCACCCCGCCGGGCCATCCCGACATACCTGGGCATCCCGACATGCCCGGGCATGCCACCCCGCCGGGGCTTCCCCCCCCAGGTGTGCTGCAGGCTGGAGCCATTGCGTGGGAGGGGTGGCGGAGAGGCGTCCCTGACACCGAGCTAACAAGGCTGTCCCTCCATCCCCAGGTGCAGAGGATGTGCGCAGCGAGGCGGATGCTGCTGCTGCTGCTGGCTTTCCTGGCCTACGCGCTGGATTCGGCCGCGGCGTACGGCACGGCGGAGACCCTGTGCGGCGGAGAGCTGGTGGACACGCTGCAGTTCGTCTGTGGGGACAGGGGCTTCTACTTCAGTAAGTGCTAGGCAGCAGGCAGGCTGCTGCTCCCACCCCACACCTTGCTTTGGTGGAACTGGGCTGGGAGGGAACAAGGTGGGGGGTTCCAGCATGCTGCTTTTTGTGATTGTTTTGAGCCGGGCAGTGAGCCAGGAGAGCAGTGTAAAAAGAGATGTCCTCGGGGTGACACGCACCCACCTCATGCTGAGTTTTGGGACTGTCTGGTCCCTCAGGGAAACTGAGTCTCGTATTTCTCAGGAAAATCCTGCACACTGTGGAGCAGGGCCAGAGGAGGCCACAGCAATGATGGGAGGGCTGGAGTCCCCCTGTTGAGAGGCCAGGCTGAGAGAGGTGGAGTTGTTCAGCCTGGAGAAGAGAAAGCTCCAGGAAGACCTTATTGTGGCCTCAGGCTTTAAAGGGGCTGATCAGAAAGCTGGGGACAGACTTTTTGACAGGGCAAGGGGTGATGGTTTTAAAACCAAAGGAGGGTAGATTCAGAATACATGAAAGGAAGACATCTTTTATCCTAAGGGTGGTGAGATCCTGGCCCAGGTTGCCCAGATGCCCCATCCCTGGAACTGTTGCAGGTCAGATTGCTTGGGCCTCTGAGCAACCTGCTGTAGTTGCAGGTGTCCTGCTGACCGCGGTGGGGTTTGGCTAGATGACTTTTGAAGGTCCCTTGCAACCCAAACCATTCTATGATTTGGTGCTTTGAAAAGTTGGATGTTGCTGGAGACCCATAGGTGGTTGGTCCATCAGCAAAATGAGCAAGTTGTTAAAACAGTGAGGATCTCAGCAGCCATCTCACTTCTGAATTTGGACCCTGGCTTATTTTTAAACCTTGGTGCCCTAAATGCTGCATCCTGAGAGGGCTCTGAGTGCTCACCTTTCTGGGCAAGCTTTGCTTTGGTACAGCAGCAGCTTATAGGCTGCTCCCAAAATGTGCTTTATGGCCTCCTGGCTACCTGCTGGTGAACCTGTCATTGAGGAGTGGTGCCTCAACCTGTGGCAGTGCAGCTAGAAAAAAAGTAGCCTTCTTTTTGTCTGCAGGGTGCAAGTCACTTCAGGACAGTTGACTGGTGTGGGCTTTCCACCAGGAGTCTTTGGGACTTTGGACTGTTTGCATTAGCAGTACAATGGCTTGGCTGGTAAACAGGGAGGAGGGATAAATGAGTAGCGATGGATGCTTAGTAATCTAAGGGTGCCTTGAGTGTGACACCTTAATTTGGTGATTTGCGCCCCTGCTCTGCTTGGGGGAGGGAAGTGCCTGTGTCATGCTGCCCACTCAGGGCTGAACTGCAGTAACTGACTACACATGCGATGCAGAACTAAACCAGGGGGAAGAGGATGGAGATAGCACCTGCATGTGGTGCTGTGCATCTGGCAGTTCTTGCCATTTTGAAGTAACAAGGTGTTCTTTGGGGTAGAGGAATCGAGAGCCAAGTCTCCCTTCTCCCAGTTTGCCTGTGCTGGGAATGGGATACTGCAAAGTTAGGAGCTGACCCTGCACATTCCTTTTCAACCTGGATGTCCCTTCCCAACCTGGTTGCTCAGCCAGACTTTGCAGACACTGCCTGCTGAGGTTGATCTGGGAGAGACATGAGGATCCCACATCCAGCAGCAGCCAAGGTTTAGACTGGATTACTTTAGGCAGGTAATTTGGCTGCGGGTGGTAATACCCCAGCCCCATCCCAATTGACCAGCAGAATGAGAAGAGAAGGCTCCAGGGAGATCTTCTTGTGGCCTTTCACTGCTTTAAGGAGACAATAAGAAAGCTTGAGGACAGAGGTTTGAGCAGGGCTTGTTGTGACAGGACAAGGGCTGATGAGTTTCAACTAAAAGAAGCAGATTCAGACTGGAGAGAAGGAAGAAATACTCACTGAGGATGATGAGACACTGGCCCAGGTTGCCCAGAGTGATGGGAGAGACCTCATCCCTGGAATCATTCAAGGTCAGGTTGTTTGAGGCTCTGAGCAACTTGCCGTAGTTGCAGATGTCCCTGCTGAGTGCAGGGGGTTGAACTAGATGACTGTTGAAGGTCTCTTCCAACCTAAACCATTCTAAGACTCTATCATTCTATGTTTTCATGGCCCACCACGTGTTGAGTGCAGGCAACACTTTTAGGGACGCCCTAGGCACACTTCCTTCCTCTTGCTGAGTTGCAGGGGTTGGGACATCAGCTGCCCTTCCTCTTTTCCTTTACTGCTTCCACCTTTCCTGAGCCAATGAGCCCTGTGCTGGAGCTTGTCTGAGAGAGAGTCTGTGCCTGGCCTTACTGGTGCAAAGAGGAGGTGAGCTCCTCTTCCACTCCAACACCTCTTTCTCTCCCTCTCATCTCTCTCCTGTCATTTCTCATCTCTCCTCCTGTCTCTGGGGATGAAAGGGAATGAGGCTTTTGTTTTATGGACAAACCAACCTCTTTTCACCTCAAATAACCCAGCAGCTCAAGCCAAAATAAAAACACTTTTTTGGAGGCAGATAAATTGCATGGTGCCAAGTGCCCAGCCTGGTGCTTGCAAGGGGATTCTTGAATTCTTGCCCTTTTTTTTTTTTTTTTTTCCTCTGTCCTCTCCTGTCCCACCATTCTTCTCTTTGAATCTTTCTGGAGAGCCGAGGTGCTGGGGGATGAAGCAAAGCTCTCTTGAGTCTCATATTCTAGCCACTCTGTGCCAGGGCTAAAGACGTTTGGGTGGTGGCTGTACTTGATGAAGGGTTTGGACATTCCTAGCTCAGTTTTTTTTTTTTCATCTGCCTCCTGACCTTATTCATCTTCCCTCCTCAACCCTCCTGTTGTCAGTGAATAGGTTCAATGGGCATGATTGCATTGCACAATCATAGGTTTATGTCTTGAAACCAGGCTTGGGATTGCCATGAGCACTTCTCAGCATAGGATGTGTGACCTGATGAGCAGATTGCACTAACACAGTCGTTCATAGGGAGGTAAATGACTTTTGGGCATCTTTCACCTGCAGGTAGAGGTAGGTCCTGCTCACTGGGGAGGACCTGGTGCAAGGATCCACCTGCTAATACTGGAAAAACCAAAGATGGCATGGAAATAAATCCATTGATGGTTTTCTGCTGCAGCAGTGGTTGAAGTACTTGATCGATGCTCTTGTCTTGGAAGGGAGCACTTAGCTAGTGAAGCTGGCTCAGAAAGGCATTGCTGTTTGCCATCCATGTGAGAGGCTGCAGCGTGCTGAACATGTTTCACCCCCCCCGGCATCTGACAACCTAGATTGGGGAGGGTGCATCTTCTGATAACCAGGATCTGTCCATCTGTCTACTGATGTGGGAAGCGAGTCCCAGCCCCCAGGTGCCCATGGAGGCATTGTGGCTGGCAGGTGCTTGGGGCTGAGGATGCCAAAGATGCCTCCAAGAGCTGGGGCTGCTAAAGACCTGCACCAGCAGGGACAGGAGCTGGCTGTGCAGTGATTATCTGGCCATGGGACACAGGGCAGGCACGGCAATATGTACCAAATGCCAAGGATTAGTTTCCTCATCCTCACATCCCAGGGGTGCCTGGGGAAACTGCAGGTGGAACCGTAGGTGCTTTGCTCTCCACCTCTGCTATGATTCCTTCACTCCATGACTATTGAGGCTTTTGGGGTTGGCTTGCAGGAGTTGGCAAGTGGTGGCATCTGACTATAGTACTGGGCTGGGACCTCTCCCTGCTCCCTGGCACCCACCTATGGCCCGTGGAAGGATGCTGAGCACAACTTTGAGTGAAAAAAGTGGGACAGGTTGAGATGAAGCCCCAGCCTCGATGCTGCTGTCAGGCAGTGCTGGTGGGGAGGGGAGAAGGGGCTGTAGGGGGAGAGGCGTCGGACTTCTCTGTAAACAACAGCTCCTGTTTCCTCCTTTCCAACAGCTGATAAGAATTTAGCTCTTTGCAGCCGCTTGTGCTGACAGGGCACATTCTTGTGCGCCCGCCGCTCCTCCGAATAATACTAGGAAAAAGCAGGGGGGAAAGTGCGGTGCCGGGGTGGGGGAGGGCCAGGCTGGGGGCACTGGGACGAGGCCCGGTGCCGCACAAAGGCCCCCTTGTTGCTCCCGACATTCCTGCGACAGGGGCACGGGGACTGTTTACACCCAAAGTCCCCTTCCACTCGGCTTGCCGCCTGATTGACCGGAGGAGAGGGGACCCAGCCAGGGTGGCATCGGCACCGCACACCCCTCCCTGCAGCATCCTGGTAAGGGCGGGGAGCCTGGAACAGCGGGATGGTGATGCCAGCGAGGGGACCTTCTTGTCCTTCCTGGCCAGTGCCACCACCTGCATTGAGGGGGCATAGATGAGCTGCAGGTATGTGACCTCTGGGTTCTTCCAGGAGCGGGTTTGGCTTTGCACCACTGCCGGGATGCCTGCCTGGGTTCTCCATGCTGGGATAGCCCGCTGCCAGACGGGAATAATTCCAGGCAGCTGGAAGGCTTTGCACTGCTGAGCTTTGCATTGCTGGGCTTTACATCACCGGGCTTTATGTCCCCAAGCATTACTTCACTGAGCTTTACGTCACCAGGCTTTACGTCACCAAGCTTTACATCACTAAGCTGTACATCACCAAGCTCGGCCCCTCAGCAGAGCAATGGGAGGCTTTGGTGGAGCACAGGCTGGGGAGAAGAGAGCACAGCCATTTGCCCGTCGGAAGCGCATTTCCTTGGGAGGAGGGTGGCCATCACCGCAATGGGAAGCGGCTGGCGTGGCCCGGCAGTGTCGCAGCCTCCCCAGCGAGTAAAGGACAGAGCAACAAAGCCCTCCCTGGGTTTGGCAGTGGCAGTGAAGTGAGATGCCACCCATGGGCAAAAGCCAGGAAATTCAACCTTTAGTCCTTGCGTAAATCGTGTTATGGAACAAACGGTTTTCCCAATCCAGGTCAGCAGCGATCCGGCCGCTAACCAGCAGTGTTCTGGCATCTCACCCCTGGCTCGTTATCTCCAGGCACTTTCTGGGTCTAAATCCCTGTTTGTTATGCTTGCCTGTTTTTTTTTTCCTGAAGTAACTCTCCCACAGAGGATTGTATTGGCATTTGGATAGATGCATACGGACAATTATGTAATGGGAAATGTGTCCTATCGGACTGTGGCAGCGGAGCCAGCAAAGGGAATGGGAACGGCATGCAGCAGCTTTATGTGGGAGAGAAAGGGCAGCGTGCTGGGGCCAAGACCACGGGTGTGTTTGCCAGCTGGGCAGTGGCAGCAAGTGAGCAGGGAGGAAGGGAACTTGCCGCCATAGTTGTCCCTGCCAGGAGCTCCCCTCCGCAGTGCCACACCTGGGATGCTGTGATCTTCGCACACGCTCCCATGCCACAAAGTGCCCTTGGTGGCAAGGCGGCAAAAATGGTCCCACTTTGCTTGTTGGGTTTTTTTTCCTTCCCCTCTTCTTTCCAAACAAACACAGAACTGCAAGTGGGCAGCTTCTCTTTTTGAGAGGAGACATGTAACCTTTCAAACCCTCAACTTCTCCCGGAGCTGCGTGTGTCATCGCTTGTTCAACCTTCTGTTCAGCAGGAGTGTGAACACAGCCCTCTGGGGATGTGCTAGCAAGAGGGGGTGACTTGAATATTTTCTCTCTTCCTTCCAGTCTCTCCTATCCATGCTCATCATGCCTCTCTGGAGCAGCTCCATGCTTCAGCATCCTGCTTCGCATGCAGGTTTGGGCACTGGGGTGGGTAGGTGCTGAGCAGGGGCCATCTATGATGTGGAGTGTTTGTGGCAGTGAGTGTCTTCCATGGACCCCACTGGCTACCATCACATGACTATAGAAGGCAATATGAAGGTGGCCCCAAGCTGGCTTTGCTCACTGAGGCAATCCATAGGCATCAGCATCTGAATTGCCTGCCCCAATATCACTCACAGGGCTGTGGGCACTCAGCACACCTGCCCTGCCTTTAAAAGGAGGACCCTGTCCAGTGTGGTTGTTTGCTATGAATATTTATAGAGAGGAAATCATCCTTGAGGCCTTACCAAGAGGAAAACATAATTTTCACCTTCACACTGGGCTAGGTGAGGTCATGCCTCAAATTTTCTCAGAGAAAAAAGGAAAAGTCGGGTGGTGGCGCAGGAGGGAGTGAATGTGGAAAACAGAGATGAGGGATTGGACTAGATGATGATCTTCAGAAGTCACTTCCAACCCCTACTATTCATTGAAATAGAGCATTTGAAGTGACTCCTGGTTGGACTGTGTGGTAATAACCAGCTGTCCCAGTGCCCTGCACCCTGATGTCACATTTGCTCTTGTGAACTCAGAGTGTGGTGGCAATGGACCATCATAGAGCGGAGACCTCTTAATACTGGGAATATGGTGCGGGTGCCCTGCTGCCAGAGGCTTTGCCCGGAGCCCGAGGGGAGGTACAGTCACAGGGTTTTTGAGGCCAGCATTGCACACGTGGGGCTGTGCTGCACATGCATGTTTGCATTGCGTATCTGAGGCTGCTTTTCACGTGTGGGGTTCTTCTCCACGCACAGAGAACTCCTGTGCACTTTGTCTTGAGGCATTTTGCCTTGGGCGCCCTGATGAGATACCCCACTGAGGAAATTAGCATCATAGAATAAAATCATAGTCATTTTGGTTGGGAAGACCTTTAAGTTCATCAAGTCCAACCGTTATCTATCTCTGCCAAGTGTGATGCTAAACCACATCCCTCAGCACCACATCTCTGCATCTTCTAGATATCTCTAGGGATGGGGATTCAACCACCTCCCTGGGTAGCAAGTTTCTTCTAATGCCCAACCTAAACCTCCCCTGGTGCAACTTGAGGCCATTTCCTCTCATCCTCTATCTCTTGTTACCTGGGAGATGTGACCAATGCTCACTTTGCTCCAACCTCCTTTCAGGGAGTTGTAGAGAGCCAGGAGGTCTCTCCCTCAGACTTTTTCTTCAAACTGAACAAACCCAATTCCCTCAGCTGATCCTCACAAGACCTGTTCTCCAGTGCCTTTACCAGATTTGTTCCCCTTCTCTGGATCAGATCCGGGACAATCAATGTCCTTCTTGTAGCGAGGGGCCTAAAACTGAATGCAGTACTTAAACTGGTCAGCACTTTGCAAGCCAGGGCCCTTAAATCTTCACCAGGGCCAAATACTTGAATGCTTGCTTCATCCAGAGTGTGGGGAGGGGTTGATGTGGACAATGTGGACAATGTTTTGTGTTCCCGCAGGCTGGTGGGGGGCTCAGTGCAGTGTGATGGTCAGAGCTGGGCATTGCGCTTCCACCACTCACATTCAGTTTTTCCCATGCCCAAATTCTTCTGGCTGGGATGGTGTACTGGATCATAGAATCATAGAATGGTAAGGTTGGAAGGGACCTCAAGCATCATCTGGTTCCAACCCCCTGCCATAGGCAGGGACACCTCCCACTAGTACAGGTCACTCAAGGCCTCATCCAGCCTGGCCTTGAACACCTCCAGGGAGGGAACATCCACAACCTCCCTGGGAAAACTGTTCCAGTGCTTCACCACCCTCACTGTAAAGAACTTCCTCCTAACATCCAGTCTAAATCTCCCCTCTGCCAGTTTAAACCCATTGCCCCTCGTCCTGTCATTCCAAGCCCTTGTCAATAGTCCCTCCCCAGCCTTCCTGTAGGCTCCAGGCTGAAGAGCCCCAACTCTTGTAGCCTGTCCTCATAGCAGAGCTGCTCCAGCCCTCTGATCATCTTTGTGGCCCTCCTCTGGACCTGCTCCAACAGTTCCAAGTCCTTCCTGTGCTGGTGTCTCTGGAACTGTACGCGGTACTCCAAATGCCATTTGTAAGGTGCTAGCCCCTGCTCCCCTTCCCTTGGAGCACCTCTTAGTGGGATGCGTTCCTCGTGGCAGCCTGCAGATCCCACCACAGCAGGAGCATGCAAAATTCCACCTGCTAAAGCTCAGAGAAACTCCTTTCGTTTTGGGCCGGTTTGCGGTTTGGAAGTTGCAATTCCCAAGCAAATTTGTTTTGCATCAGGAATTAGAATTTCCCATTTTTTATTATTTCAAGAGAAGGAGGACAAACAGTCAAACTGATGGAAGCTTCTGCTCCGGAGGGTCTTGGCCATTGTTAAGCAGTGATATAAAATGCAGTTGGTTGCTGCTGCACCGAGCCTGGGCTTTTGCATCCTTCTGCCAGCAGAAAGGGGAGAAGAGCCTTTATTAAAAGATGAAGTTTAATAGCTGTTCTTGGCGGGTGTAGGATCCTGTGTTCTTTCTGCAGCTGTCTCAGAGACATCCCATCTGGTAAAATTTAGCTGCCTTAGTTTGCTTTACCTGCCTGAACCTTGACCCGACAGAGGGAGTCTGGCACCTGCAATGCTGTGCTGCTTCTCTCTGATAAAACAGGCTTGTCCAGGGTCAGCATCGGAGGTGGTCGCTGTCATCGGTGCAGCACTGGCAACCAGGCTTGCTTCAAGCTTCCTTGTCTTAGCTGTGCCCACAAAGGCTGACCATGCTAGGGCTAGAGGAAGGGAAGAAGTTGCTACCCTATCAAGCATCTTTATGTGGTGCCATGTGTACATAGAGAACCCAGTTGGCATCAACAGCATTTATAGAATCATTGAATTGTTTCAGTTAGAAAAGACCTCTAAGATCATCAAGTCCGACCACCATCAACCTAACACCACCATGGCCATTAAACCATGTCCTGAGGTGCCATGCCCACATGTTCCTTAAACACCTCCAGGGATGATGACTCCACCACCTCCCTGGGGAGCTGGTGCATGACCATTCTTGCAGGAAAGAAATTTTTCCTAATATCCAACCTAGGCTTTCCTGTCATAGTTTCAGGCCATAGTTTCGGGGGATCTTGGGTCGCACATGGCCAGTGTGGACCATTTTCTGTGTTCCCACAGGCTGACTAGGAGGTGGGGGCTCAGTGTGGCACAATGAACAGTGTTGGGCATGGATGCTTGGGAAAGTCTTGATGTGAAACTCCCCCAGTTTTTGCATGCATGTTGGTTGGTTTGGGTGAAGCGCCGCTGGTTTTGAGGAGCATAGGACCATCAAGTCTCTGGTGGTTGCAGGAGGGATGCCTGGAAGGTGCTGTGGAAAGAGGGAGAAGGCCCAGTGTCTGTTGGTGGCTGACACCGAGGTCTCTGCTGTTGCAGGTAGACCGGTGGGACGAAACAACCGACGGATCAACCGGGGAATCGTGGAGGAGTGCTGTTTCCGGAGCTGCGACCTGGCTCTGCTGGAAACCTACTGCGCCAAGTCTGTCAAGTCAGAGCGCGACCTCTCTGCCACCTCCTTGGCGGGTCTGCCGGCGCTCAGCAAGGTACAGCACCTCCAAAGTCAATGCCAAGAGATGGGAAGGACACGGGTGGGGGAGAACAAAGCTCAGCTGCAAGGGCTGTTACATCTGTAGAGCCTTTGAGAGAGAGCCACTGTTGGCAACTTACGGCAAGTGCCTTGCAAGAAAGTTTAATGAGGTTAGGGGACCAGATGTGAATGGGATCATGGAACTGTAGACTGATCTGGGTTGGAAAGGGCTTTCATAGGTCAGATAGTTGAAACCCCCTGCAGTGAGCAATGACACCTGCAACTAGAGCAGGTTGCTTAGAGCCCACTCCAGCCTGAACCTGAATGTTTCCAGAAATGGGGCAATGTTTCCATGAGATGGGTGGACCTCAAAGAGGTGAATAAACTAGAACACGGCAGGTTTCACTTGAACTTAAGGAGAAACTTCTTGACTTTGAGGATAATGGAGCACTGGAACAGGCTCTGGAGACTTTCAACACCTATCTGGATGCATTCCTGTGCAACCTGATCTAGGTGAACCTGCATTAGCAGAGGCTTTAGACTAGATGATCTCCAAAGATCTCTTCCAACCCCTACCATTCTATGATTCTATGAGGCCCCATTGCGATGAGGCTGACATTGTTACCTCTTCCCCTTGCAGGAGAGCTTCCAGAAGCCCTCGCACGCCAAGTACTCCAAGTACGACGTGTGGCAGAAGAAGAGCTCCCAGCGGCTGCAGCGGGAGGTGCCCAGCATCCTGCGGGCTCGCCAGTACCGGTGGCAGGCGGAGGGGCTGCAAGCGGCCGAGGAAGCCAAGGCTCTGCACCGTCCCCTCATCTCCCTGCCCAGCCAGCGGCCCCCTGCAGCACGGGCCTCCCCTGAAACGGCGGGCCCCCAAAAATGAACCCTGACCAGCCGTCTTGATTTTTGATCTCCTGGGGGAGGGCCGGAGGACTGGCAAAACCCGACCCCCCAAACCCCTCCATCCCCGGGGCCATGGAGCCGAGAAGCGGGGCGATGCGGGGGGACCCTCACGCCGCTCCGGCCCCAACCAAACAACTGACACAGCAAGAGGGGGACGGTGGCGGCATCAAGCAGCATCGCTCCCACAGCATCGTCCTTTTGGGGTGGGGAGGGGGGAGGGTTCTTTCATTTCCCAGGCCTATTTCCTTCCCCCGTGCCCCCAGTATTTCCAAGCCTGTACTTGCAAAGGGACAGTTTGGCACTTGAACTTTTTTTTTGCTGCCGGGCACTGCGTGACATCCCCAGTGCCAACGCCCGAAGACAAAAGAAAGAGCAAGAGGGGAAAAAAGGATATGAATTTAAAATTTCTTTTAAAATTTTTTCTTTTGTTGTTGTTTGTTTGTTTTTCTCAAGAAGAAGAGTCCATTCCGTGTCTTTCTTGACAATAAAGTGAAAAAAATCAATTAAACTGGGGAGATATATTGAGGGATAATAATTTTTTTGCCTCATTCCCCCCCCAATTTTTTTTTTT
>VWYK01039659.1:9389-21573 GCA_013399775.1 Semnornis frantzii | reverse complement strand
AACTGAAAGAAGGAGATTTAGACCAGATACAAGAAAGAAATGTTTTATACTGAAAGCGGTTAAAGCCTGGTCCAGGTTGCCCAGAGAAGTGGTAGATGCCCAGTCCCTGAAACCATTCCAGGTCAGGTTGTTTGGGGCTCTGTGCAACCTGCTCTAGCTGCAGATGGCATAGTTTGAACTAGATGACTTTTAATGGTGCCCACCAACCTATGATTCTAAATTCTATGAGTCTAAAATGGGCTGCAATGGCAAAGGATAAAAGTGGTAACACCTCAAACTGTTGATGATAGCCATCCCTGTTTAGTTCTCAATATTGCTTTGCTGAAGCCGTGATCCTCTATGCCCAATGCACTAGTAAGAAGAGAAGGCTTCAAGGAGACCTTATAGTAGCCTTCCAGTATCTGAAGGGGGCCTACAGGAAGACTGGGGAGGGACTATTTCCAAGGTCTTGCAATGACAGGACTAGGGCTAATGGGTTTAAACTGTCAGAAGGGAGATTTAGACTGGATGTTAGGAGGAAGTTGTTTGCAGTGAGGGTGGTGAGTCACTGGAACAGGTTGCCCAGGGAGGTTGAGGCTGCTCCCTCCCTGGAGGGGTTCAAGGGCAGGTTGGATGAGGCCTTGAGGGACCTGTGCTAGTGGGAGGTGGCCCTGCCTATGGCAGGGGGTTGGAACTAGATGTTCCTTGAGGGCCCTTCCAACCTTACCATTCTATGATTCTATAAATAAGGGGGTAAAATACAACCTGGCTAGAAGGCACCTGGATTAAATATATTGGCATTATTATATCTGATAATGACTTAGATTTGTGTAACCTGTGACTGACTAAGAGAAGGTAATTATTACTCCAGCCAGGAAAAATAAATAAGCATTCAGCAATATTTTCCAGACCCTTACAGTGAAAGACCCATTGTATGGCCGCCACAGAAAAATCTGAATAAATATTGTCCCATTCTGTTAAAAATGGAAGAGAATAATATGCTGTAAAATGTGGGAACAACAGGGCATTGAGAGAAGGAGAGAAAGAGACAGCAGATGCTGTTTTCCAGACTAAATCTCCTCTGATGCACTCCAGGGACCTCATTTAATCAAGCATCATTCTCACACTTCATCACGTATATTATTCAGAAATGATGAAGAATTCTGGGAATAAATTAGTCATTTATTTCAGGATAAATGGCTTTGAAAATTTATTATTATTCAGGCTATTTTGAAATTTTTGGTTTTTTC
This sequence comes from Semnornis frantzii, assembly GCA_013399775.1. Taxonomy (NCBI): domain Eukaryota; kingdom Metazoa; phylum Chordata; class Aves; order Piciformes; family Ramphastidae; genus Semnornis; species Semnornis frantzii. Next base: position 20,344 of record VWYK01039659.1, on the reverse strand, counting down.
CTTTATTTCTCCCAGAGGCTCCCAGTTCAGCTTAATCAGAAACTGCTACTTACAGAGTCCCAAAGATCAGGACCCTGCCTCTCTTTGGAAAAGTCCTGCTTCTGGGACATGCCTTCTCCTGTCTTGCATTCTCTCTACCTCTGCTTATCAGATTTAAAATGCTTTTTTCAAGGCACTCAGGAGACTATCCATAAAAATCCTCTGATAAAAAAACACCCAGTTTTTTCCTCTGTCTGTGTACATTAGCCTAAGAAGTGCTCTCCACCCAAATCCTTTCTATTTTCTTTCATGTCTTGTTGACTATGGTATTCCCTGTCCTCTTACATTATCCACTGCTGTTTACCTGTAGCTCTTGACTTGTCAATTTCAGAACAGTGCAGCACAACTTGACACTGTCCAGGTAAATAAATTCAACACTTTATTGAAGAGCTTATACAAGTTGATATTTCTGCAGGAAAAGGAAGCTGTCACATTTAATCACCCACAGTGGTGCCTCATCTCACATCTTGGGGGTACAAACATAAGTTGTTCACTAGACATCTACTATAAAGTCTTAGAGTGTGGTTTTTGTGGCTAGGTCACATAGTCATCGATTCACAGAATGTTTAGGTTGGAAGGAACCTTAAAGATCATCCAGTTCCAACCCCCCTGCCTTGGGTAGGGACACTTCCCACTAGACCTGTTTGCTCAAGGCCTCATCTGACCTGGCCTTCAACACCTCCAGAGAGGGGGTATCCACAGCCTCCCTGGGCAACCTGTCCCAGTGTCTCACCAACCTCACTATAAAAAAATTGTTCCTAATCTCCAGTCTAAATCTGCCCTCCTCCTGCTTCAATTCATTCCCTCCCATCCAAGCATTACAAGTCCTTGTAAATAATCCCTTCCCAGCTCTCCTGTAGCCCCCCTCAGGTACTGGAAGCCTGCTCTAAGGTCTCCCTGGAGCCTTCTTTTCTCCAAGCTGAGCAGCCCAAACTTTCTCAACTTGTCCTCATAAGGTAGGTTCTCCAGCCCCCAGTCATCTTTGTGGTCCCCTCTGGGCCTGCTCCAGCAGTTCAGTGTCCTTTTTATGTTTGGTAGCACTAGAACTGGATGCAGTGCTCCAGGTGGGGTCTCACGAGGTGGGGTGTCATAGGGTTCAGTTAGCTAAATGAGTTGATTTCACAGAAATGCAGCTTCTCCTCTTGTATTAAATTTAGGTCTTTATCTTTCCCTCAATACAGCATTTCTCACAGCTGGTTTTCTCATTCCTCTTGGTTTTACACCATTTTGGATGGCTAAAACAGTTGTATTTCTGAACCTTGTCCACTCTAAAATACCCAATGTATTAAATATTTTTTTTTAAAGCATAAATCCTAAAAGTAGCAAACTAAATTCAATATGAATGTTTAATTTAACTGAAACTGGTATTAAATGCTAACATGGTGGCAGGATTTGTAGCACCATTCTGGGGAATTATGGGATTTCAGAAACAAGATGTCCTGCTATTGTGGACAAAAGTACACAGCAAAAATTGAACTTTTATACCTGAGCCAAACAAAACCTACAGCCTTCCTGTGCTAGGATGGAAATCAAACCATTATTTGTTTTTATTGCACTTCATCTGGTTGAATTTCCAGTCTGAATTCATAGAATACCCAAATTAATATGGCCAGGCCTCTTGGTTCTTGCCCTTCTGGCTATGTGCCTATAGGTCTTTAAGGCTTCTCAAGCTACCTCTAGCTCTAATAAAGGAATTCTTGCTGTGAGGACAGTTCCCTCCCTGTATTTAGTCCTAGTCCTCAGTCTTAAGACTCTCAGCAGTGAGACTCCACATTTCCAAAGGGAAATGGCTTTTGGGATGCAGTGGACAAAAAAGGATCTGAGAACAGGATTTGTAGTCACTGATCTTCACTGACATGAACTGCTTGATCAGCCAAGGCTGAGGATTGCTTATCTGGAGTTTGTCCACTAGAATTTATAGTGGAGTATGATAGATGAGACAAAACCATAATACATTAATCTGGAGTCAAAACACACTGAGACTGTCAGAACATCAGCATTCTGTGCATTCTGCTTTTCTCTTCTACTTGGATTTCTGAGAATCTTTTGACTGGGTCCAAAGAAAACCTTGCTGACAAAATTCATATTTGGGAGCTGTGAGAAAATAAAGTAGGCATGTTTGCATGCCTTGGTAACTTTGTAGATGACACCAAACCATGTGGCTGTGTTGATCTGCTAGAGGGTAGGGAAGCTTTACAGCAGGATCTGGACAGGTTAGACCCATGGGCCAAAGCTAATTGTATGAAGTTCAGTGAGGCCAAGTGCCAGGTCCTGCATCTGTGCCACAACAACCCCATGGTAAGCTACATACTTGGAGGATGACAGTCGACTGAGCATGAGTCAGCAGTGTGCCCAGGTGGCCAAGAAAGCCAATGGCATCTTGGCTTGTGTTAGAAACACTGTGGCCAGCAGGGACAGGCAGGTGATCATCTTCCTGTACTCAGCACTGGGGAGGCCACATCTCANCAGGTGATCATCCTCCTGTACTCAGCACTGGGGAGGCCACATCTCAAGCACTGTGTTCAGTTCTGGGCACCTCAGACATTGAGGGGTTGCAGCATGTCCAGAGGACAACAAGGCTGAAGAAGGGCCTGGAGCACATGGCCTTACAGGAGCATCTGAAGTAGCTGGGGTTGTTCATTCTGGAGAAGAGGAGGAAGAGGAGAGACCTCCTTGATCTCTACAGCTCCCTGTAGAGCGAGGAGGGGTCAGCTTCTTCTCCTTGATGTCAAGTGACAGGACCAGAGGAAATGGTTCCAAGCTGCATGGGGGGAGTTTCAGGCTGGATATTAGAAAATATTTCTTCACTGAAAGGGTTCTCAAACACTGGAATGTTCTGCCCAGGGCAGTGGTGGAATCACCATCCCTAGGGGTGTCCAAGCAGCATGTGGACCTGGCATTTAGGCACATGCTTTTGTGTTGACCCTTCAGTGCTGGGTTGAGGGATGGACTGGACGATCTTTGAGGTCTTTTCCAACCAAATATATTCTGTGATTCTCTGATTCTGTTCTCAGTGTGCACAGCTCCTCTTACTTGCCACTGCCCGCTCAAACGTACCATCTCCTCATCTATTTAAACTCTTGGATGGTGTTTTTGTGAGCATTCCAAAGCACCGTTCCCAAATGTATCCTGCTGAGTCTAATTATCAAATGTAAGAATTATTAGCACTGTGTACACCTAATGCTCTTTCACTTAACAGATGGCTTATAAATATCTGGGACAACTTACTAGCCCTGCAATGATTCATCTCTCAGTTCTCTGAACACATGGCTACCTTGCAGTGCTTATGCTGAGGCTATGAGCTGGGTTAATAGCTCATTTTTAAAAGGTTTTCTGTTCTTTAAGCAGCATATGCCCCAAGCATATTTTTAATAAGGGATGAAAACCACAAATGTAAACCTGTGCTTTGAGCTTACAGTGGCCAGTCCTTGCTTTTTGTGTTGCTGCCTCCTGGTTTTTGTTTTTTTTTTAAGTTCAGCTGTATTGCTTGTTGGAGCGATAGCATTCATCTGAGGAAGAGTCACATCCCATCATCAGTCTAGAAAACCTGCCAGAATTCCCAACCTGTGAATCCATTTGTGCCTGGCATTCCCATGCCATCTTTGTGTTTGCATGTTGCAAGTGGTTTGCTTCCTGCTTTCTTCCTTTCTTTTTCTTGCTTTCTAACTCTCTTAAGTTCTCTCACTTCTCTGTTCATAGAATCATAGAATCGTTTTGGTTGAAAAAGATCTGGTGCTAAATCATGTCCCTCAGTGCCACATCTCTGCCTCTTTGAAACACACCCAGGGATAAACACTTCCCTGGGGAACCTGTTCCAGTGTTGGAAAACCCTTTCAATGAAAAAAAACTTCATAATGTCCAACCTAAACCTCCACTGGTACAATCTGAGTCCATTTCTTCTCATTCTATCACTTGTGACTAGGTAGAGCTCCCCACCTGGCTCAAACATTCCTTCAGGGATTTGCAAAGAGCAAGAATANACATCTCTGCCTCTTTGAAACACACCCAGGGATAAACACTTCCCTGGGGAACCTGTTCCAGTGTTGGAAAACCCTTTCAATGAAAAAAAACTTCATAATGTCCAACCTAAACCTCCACTGGTACAATCTGAGTCCATTTCTTCTCATTCTATCACTTGTGACTAGGTAGAGCTCCCCACCTGGCTCAAACATTCCTTCAGGGATTTGCAAAGAGCAAGAATATCTACCCTCAGCCTCCTCCAGGCTGAACAGCCCCAGTTCCCACAGTCAAGACGACTCGTGCTCTAGACCCTCCTCAAGCCTTGTTGCCTTCCTACTCTTTCCTTCTCTCTTCCTCTCCTTTTCATGAACAGTAGAACAACCTTGGCTTGCCGTACCTTACTCAGTCCTGATTTCTGTACCTATTCATTTCTCTTCAGTGAATTTTAGCTTCTGTAGGTTGCTTTGTAACAGCCCCTTTATCCTGGAGTCTGTGCATGTGTAAGTTTTAAAATCCATACTGTATTGATCCACTATTTCAAATAGTTCTGGCCACAAATGAAACAATGATATGTTTCATGCAAAGAAAGGCACGGCCCCATTAGAGTTTCTGAAAGGTAAATGTATTCATAGTCATCAGTGTGATTTTTTTCCCTTCCATGTGCTGGAAAAAAATGAGATGATCAGCTAGGAAAAGCTAGGAAAAAATACCTCTTGTATTGTAGCTACATTTTTCATGGAATTTAAGTGCATACCAGCCTCATCGGGTACAAAGCAATGATGAGCATGGGTTCATTGAGTCATTTAGAAAATCAGCTGAAACCTATTCTAAGAGGCCTGTACAAAAACACTGCAGAAACAACCAAACTAACTGTGGCTGCAAACAGAATCCCAGAATTCTAGCATGGTAGGGTTTGGAAGGGACCTCTGGAGATCATCTAGTCATACAGAAGCACAGAATGTTAGGGGTTGGAAGGGATCTGAAAAGATCATTCAGTCCAATCACCCTACCAGAGCAGAATCACCTAGGGCAGCTCACACAGGAACACATCCAGGCAGGTTTTGAATGTCTCCAGGGAAGGAGACTCCACAACCTAGTCTAAGCTCCAGGCTAAAGCGGGATCACCCATTACAGGTTGCTCAGGATCATGATGTTCATCAGGGCTTAAAATCTCTCCAGAGGAGACTCCACAGTCTTTTCAGGTAGCCTGGTCTAGTACTGTTCACAGGAAGGAAGTTTTTACCTACATTTAGGAAAACTGCAGGAATCAGGACTCAGATTTTCTTGCATAATTATTATTCAAGAATTTGCACATCAAACACAAACTTAGAACCAAAGTGTGAACAGGAGAAAAAGAGAAGTGAAACAGTTCATGGAAGGACAGTTGAGCAAGGCAGTGAGTAACAAAGTCAAGAACTAGGTCATGCTTTCATTGCTTGAAGTTTTTGTGAAGTTCTACACTGCTGGCTTGTTGGCTGCTTTGTCGTTAAACATCAGTCCTAACTGGCTGCTTTTATGCAACATTTTCTCTTCTGCAGTGATCTTGTGCTACTGGAACAATTAGGGAAAGCAAATCTGTGCTCCACAGTACTTAATATTGGGCAGAAAAGCAAATGCTGAAGGAGTTTCTCTCTGCTAACTAGTGCTAGATACACAAGGGCTCTGTTAATTAGCAACATTTAACAGTGCTGGGCAACTGGAAATGGAAGCAAAGGAAGCATATGGAGATCCATCTTCAGTTAGTATAAACTTGCACAGTTTAATAGGAATTAACTGGACTGCCCAAATTTACAGTGTCCAGAGGTCTGGCTACCTGGGTTATGATCTCATACCTTGCTGCCTATGCCAAAGCCAAAATAGAACCTAAGATGTGGCAGTAAGCTCCAGAAATGCTTGGTAAAGCTAGATGTAATTTTGTTTTTCAGTTTGACTCAGAAATTGCTGGAATTTTGTTCCTTCCTCCTTCTCAAGATGATCATGTAAGATGATGGAATCATAGATTCATAGAATGGCTTAGACTGGAAATTACTTCAGAGATCATCTACTTCAACCCCCCCCTTGCCATGGGCAGGGACACCTCTCAACTAGACTTGGTTGCTCAAGGCCTCATTCAACCTAGCTTTGAACACCCTCAGGGAGGGGGCATCCATAGCAGCTCCCTGGCCATTCCAGAGTCTCACCACCCTTATATTGAAAGGTTTCTTCCTAAGATCCAGTCTAAACCTGCTCTCCCTCAGATTATAACCATTCTCCCTTGTCCTGTCTCCAGACACCCTTAGGAAAAAGCCCTTTCCAGCCTTTCTGCAGGAAACTTGGAAGGCAGCTCTAAGGTATGTGTGTCTCCCCATCCCGAGTCTTCTCTAGGCTGAACAACCCCAGCTCCCACTGCCTATCCTCATAGCAGAGGTGCTCCAGCCTTTGGATGATCTTTGTGTCCCTCCTCTGGACTCACTCCAACAGCTCTGTGTCCTTCTTATGCTGGGGACACCAGAACTAGATGCAGTATTTGAGGTGGGGTCTCACCAGAGCAGAGAAAAGGGGCAGAATCCCCTCTCTTGCCCTGCTGACCACACTCCTCTTGATGCAGCCCAGGATACGGTTGCCTTCTGGTCTGCTGGAAAAGAGATTTTACAGTGCCTCTTTCTTTGGAAGGAAAATGCATCATCGACGGAGCAAGGAAGAATAAATACATCTTGGAAGGACTTGCTCAGGATCCCTTTATCTATGCAATAAATCAAGTCCAGAGAAAAGAATCATTGATGTGGCTCTTAGCATAAGAATGTCAAAAAGCTCTCAGAGCTTGCATGGGCCTCTGTAGGGTCCCTGTCACAGCTAGGGGCACATCACAGTGGTCACAGCGATGCTTCTTTACACGTGGATTTATGCTGGGGAGTAGACTTCCATTCCTACAGCTGTGCTATTTCCCTGTTGTCCTGTATGAAGTACTCCACCTTACAGCTTCACTCCTGCTCTTTCACTAAAGTAAAAATCCATTTGCTCTTATGATAGACTAATACTCCGCATTTTTTATTTTCCTTCCAAAACCCACACATGCAATTCCATAGTTTTCTTGGAAATTTCCTTTGCCAAGCTAAATTTTCTCTTTTAGCACATTAAATGCCTATTGTGCAATCAGAGAATCACATAATGGTGGGGATTGGAAAGGACCTCTGGAGATCATCTAGTCCAACCTCCCCACCACAGCAGGTTCATTACTGCAAGAACAGCAGCCAAGAAGTGAGACTCTAAAAGGAAACCATTTTTTGGCTTAGCTGTAGAGATAAAAGAAAGAAGTAAAACAAGTGAGGCAGGCATGTTTGTAACAGTGCTTTGCTCCCGTGTGCTGTAGATCTCTGTTATTACAGCAACTTCTGATGTTTCTCTAGAGAGATCAATTATTTGCTCTACTTTCCTATGGTAATGGTGTGTCAAAGTAATTGATGACCTCCAGGCACAAATGGCAGGGAAGTGTGATAATGCACTGTAAGTTGTCAGAGGCTGCTGAGTGATACTGGGGGTATTATCCACATTTCACTGGTAATCCCAGCTCCCTTCCGAGTCACCAATGCTCAGGGGAATCTCCAGCTTCATCAGTCACAGATCTCTGGCTAAGGTCACGAGTGGTAAATCAGATATATGCTTTTGAAAGATAAAGGGAGCAGAGCCTTAGCTGATGACTCAGCTGTGTGGTGTGTTGGAATCACTTGAGGGCAGGCATCCCATCCAGAAGGATCTTGACAGCTCGAGAAGTAGAGCACTGCCAACTGTATAAGGTTCAACAAGTCCAGGTGCAAGGTCCTGCATCTGGGTTAGGCCAACCCTATGCACAAATCCAGGCTGGGTGCAGAGTGGGTTGAGAACAGCCCTGAAGAAAAAGCCTTGGGGGCACTGATTGATGAGAAGCTCAACATGAGCCAGCAGTGCCCTCATGCAGCCCAGAAGGCAGCCATGTGCTGGGCTGCATCAAGAGGAGCGTGGCCAGCAGAGTAAGAGAGGGGATTGTGCCTGCTTGCTCTGCTGAGATGCCACTTCAAATATTGTGTCCAGTTCTGATATCTCCAAAATAAGGAAGACATAGAACATTTGGAGTAAGATCAGAGGACCACAAAGATGGTGGAGCATTTCTGCTATGAGGGCAGGCTGAGGGAGCTGGGGTTGTTCAGTCTGGAGAAGAGGAGACTCTGGGGGAGCTGTTGGCTGCCTTCCAGTACCTGAAAGGATCCTACAGGAAGCCTGGAGAGGGACTTTTCCTAAGGGCGTCTAGAGAAACAGGGTGTGCTGGTTTGAGCTAACTGGAATATTTTAATAGAGAAAAAAATTGTGCTATAGGCTGTGAAGGAAAACAGTGGTGATGTCTACTTCACTCAGAGGCTTGCTGCGATGTTTAGGTATAAGAAAACCAAAACAAAGAAGATAAGAGTCTCTCGAGCTGGCAGTCTGGGTCACAAGGGACTGACTGACTTGCTTGCTGCTTGGGTCTTGGGCTAGCAGCTCTGGCTTCTCCTCTCAGCTGAATAACTTCACTAACCACTTTTCTTCTAATCCACCCCAGCCGATCCTCCTTGCGCGTAAGCCAAACCTTGGGGTAAGGTGTGGGGGTGGGGAGAAGGTGGAAGGGTGGTTGGGAGCCCCTCCTGGGGTCTCTGATTTCTGGGAGGGGAGTTGTGTGTCTGTATTACCTTAAACTTGTATATTTCTGTAAATATTCCTGTAAATACTGTATATATTTGCTTGTATATTGTGCTAAGCTGTAAATATAGCTTCATCTCTTAACTTCCAGCCGGCTGAGAGTCTAGCCTGGGTCATTTCAAAGTGTGGGGGGGCGGGGAACTCCCAAACCGTCACACAGGGCAAAGAGGAATGGTTTTAAGCTGAACAGTATCTTAGGAAGAAGTTCTTCAGTCTGAGGGGGTGAGACTCTGGAACGGGTTACCAAGGAGGCTGCGGATGCCCTCTTCCTGGACGTGTTTTAGGGCAGCTTGGATGAGGCCTTGGGCAACCTGGTCTAGTTGGGAGGGGTCCCCGCCCACGGCAGGGAGTTGGACTAGATGATTTCTGAAGTCCTCTCCAGCCCAAGCCATTCTGTGATTCTAAATTCTTAGCTGGTGAAAATTGTTGTACATCTGCTTGTTCCTACAAACTAATTCTACCTGGTACGAATCAAAATGTCCTCTTAAAGGCATGCTGTGATTGAGTAGAAAAGAGCTGGTCTAGTTGGTGAAAAATCTGAGTTTTAGCATTCAAAAGCTGATGAAATCTTACATCTAGATGCAGCCCATCTCCTTCAGGCCTCTATTCATTCCACTTTTACCCCTTATTTGCATTTAGCATCATTTTTATTGCAGGAACATTCAGATGACAAGTGTTTCAGAGACAGTCTCATTAGAATCTTGTTTGGCTTGAAGTTGTTGTTGCTTTTCTCAGCTCCAAGTTGTTTGTTGCTCTTAAGTTAGCAGACTTTTGTTTGTACGTTTCTTTTACTGAAAGTGCCATGTGTTGGATTTTGGCCATGTTAGCGACAGTCAGAAGTGTTTTCAGTTGATCATTCATCATCCTGCATTATGCTTCTAAAATCTTTTGTCTGTATCCTGAGCTACATCTAAAGCAGTGAGAGCAGCAGGACACGAAAGGGATTCTGCCCCTTTGCTTTGCTCTGATGAGACCTCACCTGGAGCACTGCATGCAGCACAAAAGGGACACATGGAATTGCTGCAGCGGATCCAGAGGAGGCCACGGAGATGATCAGAGGGCTGGAGAACCTCCCTAATGGGCACAGGCTGAGAGAGTTGGGGTTGTTCAGCTTGGAGAAAAGAAGGCTCCAGGGAGACCTTAGAGCAGCCTTCCAGTAACTGAAGAGGGCCTACAAGCAAGCTGGGAAGGGACTTTTTGCAAGGGCTTGTAGTGCTAGGATGAGAGAGAATGGATTGAAGCTCGAGGAGGGCACATTTAGACTGAAGATTAGGAAGGAATTCTTTCCAGTAAGGGTGGTGAGACACTGGGACAGGCTGCCCAGGGAGCCTGTGGATGCCCCCTCTCTGGAGGTGTTGAAGGCCAGGCTGGATGAGGCCTTGAGCAAGCTGCTCTAGTGGGAGGTGTCCCTGCTTATGGTAGAGGAGTTGGAAGTTGATGGTCTTTAAAGTCCTTTCCAACCCAAACCATTCTGAGTCTATGAATGAACTCTTAGGAGATACAGATACATCTTCATAAAATGTTACAGCACACTTAGCATTCTTTGCTGATCACAGTGATGGTGGAGCAAAATCAGTTTCAACATCCACCTTTTCCATCACTGTAAATATGTTATTTGTGTGATTTATTACTGGCACTAATATTTACGTATTTATGTTTTTTTATAACTGCAGTGCTTAAGAACTTTTGTCATAAAGAGTTTTTTTGGCAGCTCTCCCAGACATTGCCAAGAAAAAAATTATTGCAATTACTCATGTAAGTTTTCACAACTTCTTAACATAACTTCTTTCTATTTAATGGATCATATCAGAACATTTCCTTCAAACTGGCCACAAAATTTCAGTGATTTTTAAAAAGTACTTTATGCAAAAATGACATGAAAGTTTTATGATTTTCAAACCAAGAAAGAATCACAGAATCCCACTATGGTAAAGGTTGGAAGGGTCCTGTGGAGATGACCTCATCCAGCCCTCCCTCCAAAGCGGGGTCACCCACAGCAGGTTGCCCAGGATTGCAGTGTCCAGCGAATTTGAAATCTCTCCAGAGAATCAAACTCTACAAGCTCTCTGGGTAGCCTGCTCCAGGGTTCCAGCACCCTCACAGCAAAGGTTTTCCTCGTGTCCAAAATAAAAGAAGCGAAAAAAGATTTTTCTTTTAAATTGCTGGCTTAAAAGAAAAAATACAATAGACAGTTTGACATCCAAATTTGGAGAATTTGACCAAGTTGTATCTTATCAAACAACATCTCTTGTTCCCAGAAAGCATTT
>VWYK01039658.1:0-12799 GCA_013399775.1 Semnornis frantzii | reverse complement strand
CATGCTGCTCAAGCTTAACCTTAAGGTAAAGAGGGGAACTCTGTAAACAAATACACACTTGGCATCTCCTTAAACTTGCCAATGAGGCTGCCAGCAGCAGAAGCAGTCTGGTTAATGGGAGATCTCTGTTAGCAGCATGAAGCAGGTGAGACCAGCAGTCTGCAATCCTGGCTGCATTTGAGGAGAGAGGAGAGAGTTGGAGACACAAGCAGAGGCCATGGGGCTGCTCACCACTCCACCAAACATCACACCATGCCTCTGTGCTCTGCTGAGACCCCCCAGCTGCAGCACTGCCTCCAGTTCTGGGGCCCCAGCACAAGGAGGATAGGGGACTGCTGGAATAAGCCCAGAGGAAGGCTGGAGAACCTCTCCTTCTTGTGCTGGGGGCACCAGAACTGGATACGGATCTGCTGAGACCTTTTTCTATGTCAGGGATGCCTCAGTTCAGCTGGATGCCTTCCACCAAGCCTAAGTGTGTCACTGACAACTCCTACAGCACAAGTTTCCCACTCAGCACAGGAGGTGCCAGTTTATCTGGAAGCAGCAAGCCCACAAACACAAGGCTGAGTACTCTAAAACACAGGAGAGCCCTGCCCAACGCCCAGCATTTGCAAAGGAACTGCCAAACACAACTGTACCAGTTGAGATGTGGCAGTAGGTGGCAACTGGACAGCCTCTAAAGCTAAGCTGCTATGCTTCACCCTTCTCCTGATCCTAATTCAGCCTCATATTAGTTCTTGATCAGCTAAGGACACACAGATTGTAGTGGCTCTCCACAAGAGGTGGCACTAATGATGCCTGCAGGAGGCTGAAGCCCAGGCACAGATTTTCCTCTTTATACAGGGCACCTGCAAAGGACTCCCTCCTCCTGCAGTCCCACAGCTGAGGGTAGAGCTGTGTCAGCACCACTGCTGGGCTGTAGCTCGAGGACAAGAGGATGAGANGACTCAACCACCCTCCCAGGCAGCCTGTTGCAAAGCTGACGCAGAGCAGAGAATAAAAAGCAGCGAGCTCTCCGCTGTCGCCTTTCTCTCTTTAATCTTCTTTCCCCCTTTTGCAAATCGCTACTGGGACCCCTTTAAATCAAACAATAAACCCACATGGTTCCTTGTTATTTCTAGTCGGCTGGGCTTAATAAAACTCATCACACCCCACTCTGGTGCTGGCAAGAAAGCCATCGTTCAGAGCTGTGATCTTACTACCGTGTAGTAACAGCTTCAGGAGGCTGCAAAACAGCAGCAGGCTTCGACAAGAGGAGGGGAAAAAAAAATCAACGTTTCTGACTCTGCACCTCCCCCTGCAGGAAAATTGGCCAAAGCTGGAGGGAAAGAGCTCAAAATTGTGCCTTAAGGCTGCTTGACACACAAAGGGGAAGGAAAACAAAAGGCCATTTGCCATCTTTGGATTGCACTGGGTAAAGCGGAGGGAGCTCTCAGCTCAGACCTCACTGCTTTGTCCTGAGTGCAGGCACCTCCAGTTCTGAGTCTCATCAAGTAAAAGTGTTCTCCTTTACCAGACAAACACCTAAGCTGATTATTCAGAGAGTCACAGACTCACAGAACGCCTCAGGTTGGAAGAGACCTCACAGATCACCCATGCCAACTCCCCCTGCCATGGGCAGGTACACCTCTCAACCAGCCCAGGTTGCCCAAGGCCTCATCCAACCTAACCTGGAACACCTCCAGGCAAGAGGCAGCCACAGCCTCTCTGGGCAACCCATTCCAGAGTCTCACCACCCTCACACTGAAGAGCTTCTTCCTCAGCTCCAGTCTAACCCTGCTCTGCCTGAGGTTCAATCCACTGGAACANTCTTCTCATTCTTGTGGTCCTCCTCTGGACTCACTCCAGCAGTTCTACGCCCCTCCTATGATGGAGACACCAGGAGTGGACACAGTATTCAGGGTGGGGGTCTTCTAGTGCATGCTGCTCAAGCTTAACCTTAAGGTAAAGAGGGGAACTCTGTAAACAAATACACACTTGGCATCTCCTTAAACTTGCCAATGAGGCTGCCAGCAGCAGAAGCAGTCTGGTTAATGGGAGATCTCTGTTAGCAGCATGAAGCAGGTGAGACCAGCAGTCTGCAATCCTGGCTGCATTTGAGGAGAGAGGAGAGAGTTGGAGACACAAGCAGAGGCCATGGGGCTGCTCACCACTCCACCAAACATCACACCATGCCTCTGTGCTCTGCTGAGACCCCCCAGCTGCAGCACTGCCTCCAGTTCTGGGGCCCCAGCACAAGGAGGATAGGGGACTGCTGGAATAAGCCCAGAGGAAGGCTGGAGAACCTCTCCTTCTTGTGCTGGGGGCACCAGAACTGGATACGGATCTGCTGAGACCTTTTTCTATGTCAGGGATGCCTCAGTTCAGCTGGATGCCTTCCACCAAGCCTAAGTGTGTCACTGACAACTCCTACAGCACAAGTTTCCCACTCAGCACAGGAGGTGCCAGTTTATCTGGAAGCAGCAAGCCCACAAACACAAGGCTGAGTACTCTAAAACACAGGAGAGCCCTGCCCAACGCCCAGCATTTGCAAAGGAACTGCCAAACACAACTGTACCAGTTGAGATGTGGCAGTAGGTGGCAACTGGACAGCCTCTAAAGCTAAGCTGCTATGCTTCACCCTTCTCCTGATCCTAATTCAGCCTCATATTAGTTCTTGATCAGCTAAGGACACACAGATTGTAGTGGCTCTCCACAAGAGGTGGCACTAATGATGCCTGCAGGAGGCTGAAGCCCAGGCACAGATTTTCCTCTTTATACAGGGCACCTGCAAAGGACTCCCTCCTCCTGCAGTCCCACAGCTGAGGGTAGAGCTGTGTCAGCACCACTGCTGGGCTGTAGCTCGAGGACAAGAGGATGAGATGCTCTGCTGAGACCACACCTCCAGCACTGCATCCAGTTCTGGCCTCCCCAACATAAAAGGGACATGGAACAGCCAGAGATGGTCCATAGGAGGCCACAAAGATGATCAGAGGAGTGGAGAACATCCCCTATGGGGATGGGCCGAGAGAGCTGGGGATGTTCAACCTGGAGAAGGCTCCAGAGAGACCTTAGAGCAGCCTTCCAGGACCTGAAGTGGGCTACAGGAGAACTGAGGAAGGACTTTGGACAAGGGATTGGAGTGACAGGAGGAGGGACAATGGCTTTGAGCTGGGAGAGGATAGATGAGAGTGGAGATGAGGAAGAAATTCTTGATGATGAAGGTGGTTGGACACTGGCACAGGTTGCTCAGGGAGGTTGTGGATGCCCCCTCCCTGAAGGGGTTGAAGGCCAGGCTGGATGAGGCTTTGAGCAAGCTGGGCTGGTGGGAGGTGTCCCTGCCCATGACAGGGCGGTTGGGAGTGGATGATCTTGAAGGTGCCTTCCAACCCATTCTATGAATCTATGAAGTCTAATACACAATTTAATTACCCGCTCCCAAAAAACACCCAAACACCATAATTCCTTCCCCCCCCCATCTCACTCCTCACCACTCCCAGGGCTATCAGCTCCTGAGCAGTACAAGCCACTTGTGGTCGAGAGCTGGGAACACCACTTTCTCTTCTATAAAACAATGATGTAATTACCAACTAATCTTTGTTGCGGAGGAGCCACCTTCTTCATACAAGGCTGTAAGTTCAAGTGGGCTGAAAGATCTTGGTTTGCAGGTGGCCAAAGGGCAATGACTTGGTAGGCACAGAGAGAGGAGCTGCATACACTCTCCCCCAGCCGCAACATTCCTGCTAAGGCCTCTCCTCTCTGACACACTTTAAAGTATTAATTAACTTAATTCAAGGGGGGTTGGGTTTTATCAGGATTGCTCAGGCAGCTTCTCTCTCTTCCCAGTTCAAAGGCAGCTTTGAAGCCAGCTCAAAGCATGGATTTATATTGATTTCAGGAACTGTATCAGGAGCTGAGAAATTATCAGCTCTGCGAGTGCCCCCAGTCACCTCCTCAGGGCACCCAGGAGCCAGAATTACAGAAACATTCTGCTGGGAAAGGCCTTTGACATCATCCAGTCCAAACCTTCTCTACCTCTACCAAGTCCACTGCTAACCCATGGCCCTCAGCACCCCATCTGCACACCTGTGAAACACCCCCACAGAGAGGGATTCAACCACCTCCCTGGGTAGCCTGTGCCAGTCCTTGAGCATCCTTTCAGTGTGGAATTTTCTTCCAGTGTCCAACCTAAGCCTCTCCTGGTACAACTTGAGGCCATTTTCTCTTGTCCTATCACTTGTTCCTTGGGAGAAGGGACCAACCCCATCTGGTTCCAACCTCCTTTCAGGAAGTTGTAGAGAGCCAGAGGGTCTCCCCTCAGCCTCCTCTTCTCCAGACTGAGCAACCACAGGTCCCCCAAGCAGACTCTCCTAGCCCTATTCCAGAACGTTACCCAGGCCAGCTTCATTGACCTCCTCTGGACCCACAGTGGCCTCCCTGCCCTTCAGAATGCTCCAGTTGTTAAAATCATAGAATCACAGAATTGTCAGGGCTGGAAGGGACCCCAAAGATCATCCAGCTCCAACCCCCCTGCCATGGGCAGAGACACCTCGCACTAGAGCAGGTTGTCAGAGCCACATCCAGCCTGGCCTTAAAAACTTCCAAGGATGAGGCTTCCACCACCTCCCTGGGAAACCTGTGCCAGGCTCTCACCACCCTCATGCTGAAGAACTTCTTCCTAATATCCAATCTGAATGTTCCCACTTCTAGTTTTGCTCCATTCCCCCCGCCCCAGTCCTATCCCTACCTGACACCCTAAAAAGTCCCTCCTCAGCTTTCTTGTAGCCCCCTTCAGATACTGGAAGGCCACAATAAGGTCTCCTCAGAGCCTTCTCCTCTCCATACTGAACACAGGGTGCCTTAGAATACCTGCAGGAGCAGGAGGGATCTCCACTCCATTGGTTCATCTGTGTGAGCAACAGCTGCCCAGAGAGAGAGCAAGACCTGTCTGCAGAGGGCAGAGCACAGAAGCCATTTATCTTCTAGGGCATAATCCAGAGGGCATTTATTACCCAACAGCCGACCTGACAGCCACATCTGGAGGTTGCTTCAACATCAGGAGCACTTCCCAAGCCATACAGCAGTGGACAAAGCAAGTTTCACTGCCTAGGAACTCAGCACACACTGTCAGGTTTCATTAGAAGCCACCAACCCCACCCTTGGCTTCAAGGATGAGCATCCAGAGAAAGAGAGCATCACTGCTGGGGCCTGAGCTAAGCGCTGACAGGGGATTGGGCTGGCCAAGAGCAGCACACAGAGCTGGGGACAGCTGCAGAAGGAACCACCCTGCGGCAATGCAGAACACCACGAGGATCTCATACAATCACAGAAGGGGTTGGAAGGGACCCTAAAGATCACCCGACCGCCCTGGCATGGGCAGGGACACCTCCCACCAGCCCAGGTGGCTTAAGGTCTCATCCAGCCTTGAACACCTCCAAGGAGAGGGCATCCACAGCCTCCCTGGGCAGCCTGTGCCGGCGTCTCCCCAGCCTCACTGCAAAGACAGAAGTGGAACTCACGTGAAAAAAAATAATTGTATGGAGACTCACAAGCCTTGAATTATCCAGCCAAGGGCTGGCTCTGCTGAGGGCATGAAATCATAGAACTGTTCAGGCTGTAAAAGGCCTTTAAAATCATGCAGTCCAACCATCAGGCCATCAGGAAACCATGCCCCTCAGCACCACATCTCCATGGCTTTTAAATACCTCCAGGGATGGTGACTTCCCCACTGCCCAAGGAAGTCTGTGCCAGGGCTTGAGAGAGACAGAACTTGATAGAGAACTTTCAGAGAAGTTTTCCTTAGTGTCCAACCTAAACCTGCCCTCTGGTGCAATTTAAGGTTGTTTCCTCTCATCCTATTACTTGTTACTTGAGAGCAATCAACACCCACCTGGATTCAACCTCCATTCAGGGAGCTGTAGACAGCAGTGAGGCCTCCCCACCTCAGCCTTCTTTTCCTCAGGTTAAACAGTTCCCCTAGCTGCTCCTCACAGGATTTGTTAATCCCTGCTAATTCTCCTACAATACACAAGAGAAGATATTTGGCTTGGAAATTACCTACCTGAGTCTTCCTTGAGAAAACAGAGAGGTGGTTGGTAACAATTCTGCTCTGCTGAGGTCCCACCTGCACCACTGCATCCAGCTCTGGTGCTCCCAGCACAAGGAGGACTTGGAGCTGCTGGAAAGGGTACAGAGGAGGCCACAAAGACAACCAGAGGGCTGGAGAACTTTCTCTGTGAGGACAGGCTGAGAGAGTTGTGGCTGGGCTGTTCAGCCTGGAGAAGAGAAGGCTGCAGGGAGATCTCAGAGCAACCTTCCAGTACCTGAAGAGGCTACTGGAGAGCTGGGAAAGGACTTTGGACAAAGGAGTGTCCTGGGAGTGACAGGACGAGGGACAATGGCTTTGAGCTGGAAGAGAGTGGACTGAGAGTGGAGAGGAGGAAGAAATTCTTGACAGTGAGGGTGGTGAGACACTGTCACAGGTTGGCCAGGGAGGTATTGGCTGCTCCTTGCCTGGAGGTATTCAAGGCCAGATTGGATGAGGCCTTGAGCAAGCTGGGCTGTTGGGATGTGTCCCTGCCCATGGCAGGGGGATTGGGACTGGATCATCTCTCAGGTCCCTTCCAACCCAAACCATTCCATGGATCTATGAATTCTGGACTCTCTTTCTTCACAGTGTCATAGATGTCTAGCCCAAATTCTTCCCAGTGGGTGAAGTGAAATCCCCTTTATCTGCCCTCGGTTTCTTTCTCACTCTCTATTTGTCTGTAGGAGCCTGCCCTGTTATTAAAAAGCCATCACTCTGCCTCAGCAAACCCCAGGTCTGATAGTTGTGTGTGAAGCCAAATGGTTCCAAATTGCTCCATTAACCTCTGAACTGTTATTAGACTCACATGAGCCCAAAACTTCATCTCTAAACACCTTTTTCTCTCTGGTTTTTTTTTTTTTTCCTTTTCCCTGTGATAAAAGGAAATAAATTCCTGCTCCATAAAGCCCAGCACCAGAAGCTGGTAAAAGCACTTTAGCACAGCACTGGCAGACACTAGAAAATTACTTCACGGTGTGGCAAAGGGGAGTGGGGAGCTGGGAGGCAGCCTATCTCCATTCCAAACCAGAAAAGCATTTTAGGAGAGTATCTGATTAATCTCAAATGCAGCAGGCAGATTAAGAGCCCAGCTCTGCAGCTTGACATTAACTCCATATTGCTCCAAGGAGCAGAGCTCCCTTTTTTCTACAGTCGATTACTTGGAGACAAAGCCTCAAGATGGAGACAGCATCAACAAAGGGAACTGGTTTTCAGAGCAGCTCTCCCGGTGGGGTGGGGGGAGGAGGGGGTAAAGGACAAAATAATTAATGGTTTGAGCTGAGAAAGCATCAGCTGCTGAACGATGGTTGTGACCAAACACCAGGACAAAGGCTCCAAGGGGGTTGTCTTCTGCTGGTTCCTTTCATTTCCATTGCTAGAGGTGGAGATTTCCAACCTGACAGCAGCTAGGTCTGTCCCTTAACTCCAAGCTACTCTTAAGAGCCACAAAATGAGGCTGTTTTTCCTTCTTTCCTGTCTCAAAGAAATATCCATGGAAGGAAATCAGCATACAGTGAGGGGGAAGTCACTCAACACTCAAGTTGTAGAGCTATGGCAGCAGCAGGTCAAGGAGGGGATTCTGCTCCTCTGCTCAGCTGAGACCTCCCCTGCAGTGCAGGGGTCAGCTCTGGAGCCCCCAGCACAAGAAGCACATGAAGAAATTCTTCAGAGTGAGGGTGGGGAGACACTGGCACAGGTTGCCCAGGGACTACGGATGCCCCCTCCCTGGAGGTGTTCAGGGGCAGGCTAGATGAGGCCTTGAGCAACCTGGGCTAGTGGGAGGTGTACCTGCCCTTAGAAAGGGGGTTGGAATTAGATGACCTCTGGAGGTCTCTTCCAACTCAAACCATTCTATGAATCCATGACTATGAACTGTCTGCAGAGTCAAATATTAGCAGCCTGGAGAAGAGAAGGCTCTGGAGAGACCTTACAGTGGCCCTTCAATACCTGAAGGGGCTCCAGGAGAGCTGGGGAGGGACTTCTGACGAGGGCTGGGAGTCCAAGGGACACTGGCTTGAAGCTGGAAGAGAGGAGATTGAGACTGAAGAGGAGGAAGAAATTCTTGACAGTGAGGGTGGGGAGACACTGGCACAGGTTGCCCAGGGAGGCTGCGTCTGCCTCCTGCCTTGAGGCTGGATGGGGCCTTGAGCAACCTCGGCTGGTGGAAGATTGAAGATCATCTAGTTCCAAGCCCTCTGCCATGGGCTCTTGCCCATGGCAGGGGGCTTGGAACTAGATGATCTTCAATGTCCCTTCCAACCCAACTCATTTTATGAGTGCCTTGAGCAAGCTGGGCTGGTGGGAGGGGTCCCTGCCCATGTCCAGGGGGTTGGAACTGGATGATCCTGACAGTCCCTTCCAACCCAACCCATTCTGTGACTGTGCTCTGGTTGGAGCAAGACCAGAGGAGGCTGTGTGTGGTGATCAGAGGACTTATGTGATGACCTGGTCATGCTCTACTGTATCTGTGTCCAGCTGGGCACACCTGTTCAGAGGACACCAGCTCATCCCACCCAGTCTCTGTATTTCATGGACCTGCTTTTGTCGATGTCAGCTTCAGTCCTTCTCTCACATCCTACTTGAAAACACAACTCAAATACAGAAAAGGCAAATTGCTGCACCAGAAACTTACCAGTTGGTGTTTTAAAATGTCACTTGAAAGGAAGTTGAGCAGCAGGCTTCTCTTCCAGCAGAGCTGACGGAGATCTGCCTGGCTCCTCAAAGCTCACTGCAACTCTCAGCCAAATGAAAGCAGGATTACAGATTCATGGATTTGTTTGGGTTGGAACAGAGCTCCCAGACCATCCGGTCCAAGCAGCAACCCAATCCCACCATGGCCATGAGTGCATGGCCACATGGGTATGGAATACCTCCAGACATGGAGACTCCACCACCTCCCTGGGCAGCCTTTGCCAATCCCTCACCACTCTTGCAGCAGAGAAATTTTTCCTCCTCTCCAACTTAACACTCGTGTGGCACTAATTCAGGCCAGTTCCTCTCCTTCTATCACCTGAGACTAGGCAGAAGAGCCCAACCCCAGCTGACTGCAACCTCCTCTCAGGGAGTTGTAAAGAGCAATGAGGTCTCCCCTCAGACTCCAATCACAGCTCCCCAGCCCTGTTCTCCAGACCTTTCCCCAGCTTTGGTGCCCTTCTCTGAACCTGCTCCAGCCCCTCAGTGTTCTTCTTGTGGTGAGGGGCACAAAACTGAACCCAGAACTCAAGGAGTGGCCTCCCCAGTGCAGGAGGGACAATCACTTCGCTGCTCCTGCTGGCCACACCAGTGCTGATCCAGGCCAGGATGCTGGTCTTGGCCTTCTTGGCCTTCTTGGCCACCTGGGCACACTGTTGGCTCATCTTCAGCTGCTGTCAACCAGTGCCCCCAGGTCCTATTCTGCACAATGAAGCACTTCATTGGTGCTCTACAAAAATGCCATTTAATAAAACCCCACAACTGCCATGGCAGATTGCTGCTGTCCTCTCCTGCCAGACTCCACAAAAGCAGAGGTGTTGCCACCTTTGTCTCCTGCTCTCATCCCTTGTGGGCCCCCAGCATTCTAGCCAGGCAGTAAGGACACTGTTACATCACTCCCTGTTACAAAGCTTCCTGCTGCCCTCATTTCCTAGAGATTAACCATAAGGCAGCTCAAAGCAGCTTTTGCCCACTGCATGAAAGGCAGCAGAGTCAAATATTAACTGGCAGAGCAGAAAGGCTTCTGCGTTTCAGAACACCCCCAGGGGTGCCAGGCACGGGAGATGCCTCAGCTTCCCCCCAAGAGACAGAAAGCAGAACTACAAAAGTCACTGCCTTCTTTGCCTTCTCCACAGTTAACTCTGAGCTAAGGGCTGTGTTGGAATTAAAGAGAGATCCAGAGCCACAAAGAACTGCATTCCACTGACTACCTTCTCCCTTTTGGCATGCAGCTGGAGAAACAGCAAAGCCAAACGAAGAGGATGGAAGAAACATTGGCTGCTCATGGAGACAAAGCCACTGCTTGCCAAGCCTGGGACTTGCAGCCTGAAAAAGTGTTGGTGGCACTTTCTAAAGCAGCATCCACCCAGTTGGGCTTCAGGGCTCTTCATCCAAAATACTGTGCAGGAAAGGGAGCTCCTCCTCGAGGGTCATGAGGAGAGAGCCACGAGGAGGGGGCCACTTCTCAAGCAGTGAGTATGACTAATAGATTCATGGAATGGGTTGAGTTGGAAGGGACCTTCAAAATCATCCAGTCCCAATCCCCTGCCACAGGCAGGGACACCTCCCACCAGCCGAGGCTGCTCAAGGCCTCATCCAGTCTGCCCCTGAACCCCTCCAGGGAGGAGGCAGCCGCAACCTCTCTGGGCAACCTGTGCCAGTGTCTCACCACCCTCCCTGTCAAGAATTTCTTCCTCCTCTTCAGTCTCACTCTCCCCTCTCCCAGCTCAAAGCCACTGTCTCTTGTCCTGTCCCTCCCAGCCCTTGTCCAAAGTCCCTCCCTAGCTCTCCCATAGCCCCCTTCGGGTACTGAAGGCTGCTCTTGGCAAACACCATCAGCCTGAGCCCTCTACAGATGTTTTATTTAAACACTGTCCCAGGTGGGACCTGCACAATGAGGCAGAACAAGCTGGGGAGTAGAGGATGAGGAGGGATCAGCCTTATAACCTTTAGAGAAAAGGATGGAGAGCATCCACCACACTAAAAGGTGGCAAGGGCCAACAGGCACAAAATACAACCCAGCGGGTTCCACCTAAACATGAAGAGAGACTTCTCTGAGGTGCCAGAGCCTTGCAGCAGGCTGCCCTGAGAAGTTGTGGAGTTCCCTTCTCTGGAGAGATTCCAACCCTACCTGGAGACTGTAAACTTGGGCAAGCTGCTGTGGGTGACCCTGCTTCAGCAGGGGTGCTGGAGTGGATGATGTCCAGAGGTCACTCCCATGCTTCTGCAAAGCATCACACTCCAGGATGTCAGAATTAACCTTGTCTGTGCACCTTGGAGTCTTGGGGTCTTTTTTAACATAATAAATGGCCATGGTGGTCTTAGGCTGATGGTTGGACTTGCTGATTTTGGAAGTCTTTCCTAATCAAGACAATTCTATGCTTCTGTGATTGCATGCTGGACAACATCTAGTCCACCACTAAGATTCTTGTCATTAGCTCTTGCTGACCATTGCTCAGATGCTGTCTGGGGCTGCTCTTCTGCAGGCTCTCAGCCCCAGGGCTCTCAGCCTTTGCTCCTCACAGAGATGCCTCAGGACTCTCTCCAGCAGCTTTGCAGCCTCCCCTGGACTCTCTCCAGTAGCTCCCTGTCTCTCTTGGATGGGGGAGCCCAGAACTGGGCACAGTACTACAGATGTAGCCTCCCTAGGGCAGAGTAGAGTGGGAGGAGAACCTCCCTTGACCTGCTGGCCACACTTTTACACCTGCCCACCAAGGCAGCCATGCTGTGTGTGTCCTGCCTCGTTCACTGGGGCACAGTGGAGGGGCAGGAGATCCTCCCTTGACCTGCTGGCCACATTCTTCTTAATGCACTTCTTAAAACATTTCAGAAAGGGAAATCCCCACCCAAAAAATGCTCAAACCTCACTGTAATTAGGCACAAAAGTCTTTAGAGTAACCAGAGCCATACAAGGAAGCTGAGCTGGGACAGACAAATTGTGAGAGCAGGGGGAAAGGGGAAAGGAGAGGCTGTCACAACAGATCCTGCTGCAGGCTTTAGTGGATCTCTCACAAAGCAGCAGCAGATTTGTGCTGAATGTTTAGAAGTGGTAACTGAAACTGTTCCTGCTGCAGATTCAGCCAAGATTTCACAACACCTCAGAGCCAATTAACTCTCACTTTCAGTGTGAAGACAAAACAAGCAAACCCAAACAATCCACAGTTAAAGGAGCTGCAGGCTGACCAGTCTGACCTCACCTGCACACTCCTCTTACTTCAACCCTCAGAAGATGGTGATGCTCTTGGGAAACAACCATTTGGGCTCTTTCCTCTGTCAAGCAAGCAGACACAATGTTTCCCAAGAGTATTTCTACAGCAAGACATTGCTCTGAAGACCTCCCAACAAACAAACTCCTCTTAAGAAGATAAATAAGTACCAAAGGCAACAGCAGCAGCCCAAGGAGTGTGTACACAAGAAAACAATCAAGCTCTCAAGATGATAAGCAAACATGCAGGCTGTAGGTCAGCCAGCAACAACACAGTGATCATACAGACCCAAAGAACAAGGACTTGTGCTCAGCAGCTCCCAGCCTGGATGGTCTCCTCTTTGCCCCTGGATGTTTTGTGTCCTACCAAGCAACTGCACACACCAGGAAACAAACCTTGAAACCAACCAGCCCCTGAAATAGAATCATCTCTTCAAACATACCTTTTTTAGGACAAGGTTTGGGAGGCTCTGTGGCTGCTGAGGAGATCTGAAAAGACAGCAAAGAGGAGGAGTAAATCCATTAGGTAAGGCCTAGTGGGTGACTGGTCACAAGTGGTGTTCACCAGGGGCTCAGTGCTGGGGACTGTTCTCTCTCACATCTTTACTGATGATCTGGGCCAGGGGATCAAGGCAGCCTCAGCCAGACTGTGGGTGACACCAAGCTGGGTGGCAGCGTGGATCTACCCAAGGGTGGGAAGGATCTACAGAGGGACCTGGCCAAGATGGATTGATGGGCCAAGTGCAATGGTACGAGGTTCAACGAGGCCAAGTGCTGTGTCCTGCGCTTGGATCACAACGACCCCATGAAGGCTTCGGGCAGAGTGGATGGAAACTGCC
>VWYK01039655.1:11890-22062 GCA_013399775.1 Semnornis frantzii | reverse complement strand
GGCTGCACTCACACTGCAGGCTCATGTTGAGCTTTTCATCACTCCAGACCCCCAGGGCCTTTTCCTCAGGGCTGCTCTCAGCCATTCCCCACCCAGCCTGGAGTTGTGCTTGGGATTGTGCCTACCCAGGTGCAGGACCTTACATCTGGCCTTGTTGAATTTCATGTGGTTGGCCTGGGCACACCTCCGCAGCCCATCCAGGTGCCTCTGGATGGATCCCTGCAAAACTTTCCTCTTTTTGTATTTTAATTTTTATAATGTCATTCTTTTCACTTTGTTTTCCAGTCTTGGACACATTAATACTTTTCTTCATTAGAAGTCAGGCTGAGATCTTAAGTTGCTTTCCATCCCTGAATGTTTAGGTATAGTTTATGCCTTTGCTCTGAGAAAAAAATAGCCAGTTGTAACATTTTTTCCAGAGCCTCTCTCATTTGATCCCATGCAGGTGCCTACAGCAAGAACATGACTCCAATCTGCCTACTGCTAGTGTCATCATCTGTTTCCATGATGAAGCCTGGTCTACTCTGCTGAGAACTGTGCACAGCATTATGGACACAGCCCCAAAAGCTTCCCTCAAGGATATCATCCTAGTCGACGACCTCAGCCAGCAAGGTACCCCCCACTTCTCTCTGCCTGAGCTCTTTCTTCAAAAGCTCCGAGGAAGAAACTGACGAGGAGAGTAAAACGCAAAGAGCACT
This sequence comes from Semnornis frantzii, assembly GCA_013399775.1. Classification (NCBI taxonomy): domain Eukaryota; kingdom Metazoa; phylum Chordata; class Aves; order Piciformes; family Ramphastidae; genus Semnornis; species Semnornis frantzii. The sequence goes on along the minus strand of VWYK01039655.1, from coordinate 21,364 downwards.
CTCAGAAAGAGCTAAGCACAGCCCTGAGCTGCCTGCCAGATTCCACTCTTCCGTCCCTAGAATTCATCTTAGCCTTTCAGCTTTGAACTATGTTTCTTTTTTCCCCCCTTCATTTCCAATCACTGTGAAGTTCCTTACTTTAAAGCAAGATCACAGTATGCAAATCTTAGCCTTCCCGCTGGACCAGATCTGCTGTAATAATTTCCAGACTTAGACTTTGGCTGAAGCATTGAGTGGAAAACTCCACATTGTTAAAGTAATCCAAAGTGCTCAAGAAAGCCAAACAGTTCCAGGGTCTCACTCTGCTATGCACCTCTTATGAAACGATAAGAGTATCCACGTTTTGTCAAAATGGGAGAGGAGGCTTTTAGGTTTCCCACAGGGATCTCAGTTTCTATTAGCCTCTACTTCTCTTTAACATTATGCTGCTTGACCATGTAAAACAAATGTCCCCAGAAAGCATTTTACCAGCAAGAAGCAGCATCTCCTACTGCCCGTTGCTTTTCTATAAGCTGGAATGAAGGCAAAAGCATTTCAGAGGTGGTTCTGATTCTGACAGGGCCCCTGAAGTCAGCGCTGAGTGAGTACGTCTCTAAGCTGGATGGTGTGAAACTCATCCGGAGCAACAAGAGGCTTGGAGTCATCCGGGGTCGGATGCTGGGAGCCGCACGGGCAGCTGGGGACGTGCTTGTCTTCATGGACTCACACTGCGAGTGTCAGAAGGGCTGGCTGGAGCCCCTCCTAGCAAGGCTGTCCATCAACCGGTAAGTGTCTCTGTGACCTCCCAGCTCCCTGCATAAGCTCATTTCTGCAGAAGGAGATGTGCTTGGGAAAATCTGGGTATTCCTTATTAATTTTCTACCTTATCACCTCACGTGTTGCTGATAGGTGGGAAGGTCACACAGCTGGTAGCCCTCACTTCGCACCCGGTGTCACTGAACTGTAAGAGTTCGTATCCAGTTAGAGCTGTAGAAAGGTCCAAAATTAAAAGGATTGCAGTCTCAAATTTTGCAGTTTGCAAAGTGACAAACACTCACCAGAAAAACTGCTGTAGGACATCATTATTTTTACTTCTCAGTTGTCTCAGTGATGAAGCCAAGGCTAAAATGCTTTGTTCTCCTGAGCTAGTTTAGTTACATACCAACATCGCCTATACTCTCTCTGTTCCACAGAGAAAAAAACTACTTTCTGGGTAATTGCAGGCACTCTCACTGACACCAAACTGACAGAGGGAGGTACAGATCCATATTTTCCAAGCCTCTCGTGTTTAGTTCGGTGCTTGGGCCTGCTCTCTGGTGTCCAGCTGAGCTCAACTATTCAGTCCCCAGGTTCTTCAAAGGACACTGCAAATGCTTCAAGAATTACACGGCAGTAAATCTTTTATTAATAAAGGACTTTTCTGAAAGAATTTTTTTTACATTGAGTTGTCTATCATTACCCATAAACCACTTGGGGAAAAAAAATGAATAATTGCTAAAAGGGGTAAGAGGGAAAAAAAAATCTTCAAAACTCTTACCTGACTGTTAAATAGTCATGGTAAAAACTTCAAAGGCTATTTCCAAGCACTGGAACAAGTGGCTTTTACGGCTCGTTATGTCTGCTTAAAAGAAAATTAATGTGAGTTCAGAAATGATTACATCATTCAGATGAAAACATTAAGAGTACTGAAAGCAGGAGTAATGCTGCCCTAGGATGGCAGAAATACTCTTTTCTAAAAGGTCCTCCTTGGAAAGGCAGATTACTTTTTTGTCTACTGAATGGATGGTTTATTATGAATATACTTCATGATTCTTCTGCCTTGAGTTATAGTCTGTTGTTGATGCCCATGCAAAACTCCTATCTCTATCAATTTCACAGTCCTTATTCCAGACTATATTGCTGAAATTAGGAGTTACAGTCTCAGAGTGAGCTGTAGTGAAGGAAGAATTACAATGGCAAGAGAGGAGTTAGGACCCCACTGCAAGTGTAGTGATTCACTGGCAAAAATTATCCCTGTTGAGGGAATGCAAACCCACCAAGCCTACTGTTGCTCTATGTTTTCTATGACACTGTCACCAGGGGGTGAGAAAGGGATTCTGTTTCTCTACAGGGCCCATGTGCTTAGTCATTCTTCCAGGAGAACAGAATTTAACGCTGAATTAGCTAATGGCTAATTGGATTAATGAAGCAAAGGTGGAGGAGCGTTTGGATAATAGTATGGGCTAAGCCATCCCTTTCTGTGTCAGTCAAGTGTGTCTGACCCTGCTGGTGTGGAGAACCTGTGCTATTCTCCAGTGCACAGGGAAGACATGTTCCAAGGCGTCTGGCAGTCACTTTCCCTCACTGTCCCTCTTAGTGCAGCTAAAGAATGATGGTAATAACACTGATAAGGAAGTTAATTCATGGATTTTTATAAATTGCTTGTAATACTTGCACAGAGATCACTATGGAGATTAGCATCATCAACTCGGCTTCATTTAGCTGTTGAGGAGCTGTTAAACTGAATCATGTGGACTCTCTGAGAATACCCAAATGAGGAAAGTACAATGAAATAAGAGCTTAGAGTTACTGGTGAAATAGCCATCTTTCCTCTTCATAAGGTACCAGTCAAGCTGCAACTCATGCACTTCAGCTGGAGAGACAGGATGGGAAAGCATTTAATCATCTAGAGTGAGTGAGTGAGCTGTTTGCTGGCAAGGAAAAATGCAGCCTTTTCAAAGCTCAAACATTTGCAGGAGCTTAACATAGCTTAATGTAGCTAGAGAGAGATTTTAACCTTGAAAAATGTGATTAAGCCACATTTTCTAGAATCCTGATCAGATCCACCACTATTATTGTGACCTGTCTTAGAGTGATGCCAAAAGATCCTTACCCAAATGGAGACCTCACTGTGAGTTGGACATGCACACAAAGAGAGAGATACTCCCAGTTCTTAGAAGCCTGTAGTGATGACAGGCAGGACAAATATGGGACAGATTATACCAATTTTACAGGTAGGGAAATATTTGACAGATACTTGTCTTGCTCTGGGTGATGACATTTCATCTGCCTGTGTGATGGTTTTATTCACTAACTCAGTCGAAATTATTTTTCCCCAAAATATTGTCTGTCTAAAATTATTACTCATGCACTTACAGGCACCTTGATTGGGACCATACCTAGCAAACTGGCTGGGAAGCTGTGCCTCAGCTTAGTTTATTGCCTAGAGAACAGTTCAGCATTTTGTAAAGCATCCCTTGACATTTGCTTATTCAAGGATGAATACTGTAGGCACCTGGACAACATGAGAAAACTAGATGAGATGCCCCACAGATATTTCATTTGACAACTGTTTTTGTTCCAGGCTAATTCCAGGTGAGCAGCATGGTGCATACTAATGCAGCTGTGCCATTATTACAGTTGTCATTTGAGGAATTTGCCTTTTCCAGGAGACTGCAGGGGACAGCTGCTATTTTGTATTTGGTGCAAAGGCAGTGAAAGGCAGAGAGGACATATAATGAACTGTGAGGTGAAGCCTTGAAAAGGTTGTTCCTTTAACCCAAAACCAGTGACCATCATTCTGAAGCAGGATGGTTTTTTAAAAGAAAAGATCCAAAGTGCAGGTCCTGACAATACTGCATGGAAGCGAAGTGAGCCTTAATTATATCCTTGACAAGGAATTCCACCTCTAAAAAAGGCATGGGCACGATGACTTTGGCAGAGGGGTAGCTTTCACAGAATCACAGAACTAACCAGGTTGGAAAAGACCTTTGAGATCATTGAGTCCAACCTATCACCTAACCCTTCTAATTAACTAAACCATAGCACTAAGTGCCTCATCCAGTCTCCTTTTAAACACTTCCAGGGGTGGTGACTCCACCACCTCCCTCCGCAGCCCATTCCAATGCCAATCACTCTCTCTGTCAAGAACTTCTTCCTAACATCCAACTTAAACCTGCCCTGGCATAGCTTGAGACTGTGCCCTCTTGTTCTGTCACTGAGTGCCTGGGAGAAGAGACCAACCTCACCTGGCTACAACCTCTCTTCAGATAGTTGTAGAGAGCAATGAGGTCTGCCCTGAGCCTCCCCTTCTGCAGGCTGCACACCCCCAGCTCCCTCAGCCTCTCCTCACAGGGCTGTGCTCCAGCCCCCTCACCAGTCTTGCTGCCCTTCTCTGGACACGTTCAAGCACCTCAGCATCTTTCTTAAATTGAAGAGGCCAGAACTGGACACAGGACTCAAGGTGTGGCCTGACCAGTGCTGAGTCCAGGGACAGAAGGACTTCCCTTGTCCTGCTGGCCACACTGTTCCTGATCCAGGCCAGGATGCCATTGGCCCTCACTGGCCACCTGGGCACACTGCTGGCTCATGTTCAGCTACTATCTACCAGCTCCCCCAGGTCTCTTTCTACCTGTGGCTCTCCAGCCACTCTGTCCTCAACCTGTAGCACTGCATGGGGTTGTTGTGGCAAAAGTGCAGAACCTGGCACCTGGACTTGTTAAAAGTCATGGCACTGGGCTGTGCCCATCTGTCCAGCCTGTCCAAGTCCCTCTGCAGAGCCCTCCTGCCCTCTAACAGATCGACACTTGCTCCTGACTTGGTGTCATCTGCAAACTTACTGATGCCTGACTCAATCCCCTCATCCAGATCATCAGAGAAGACATCAAACAGGGCTGGGCCCAGCACTGATCCCTGGGGCACACCACTAGTGACAGCTGCCAACTGGATGTGGCACCCTTCACCACCACTCTCTGGGCCTGACCATCCAGCCAGTTCTTAACCCAGCACAGAGTGCCCCTGTCCAAGCCATGGGCTGCCAGCTTGGTCAGGAGTTTCCCCTGCTCCCCTTTGTAAGGGCTGTTTCCCTCTGTGCTGGTGCACTGCCTGTACTGCAGCTCTATTATGACAGCAGGAAAAGGAAGCCTGTCCTATTATTAAAAGAAGTCTTATCTAGTTTCTAAAATCCAGAGTACCTCTGCTCATCTCCATGATTCTGGGTCCCTGATCTTTAATGAGGATGCTGTTAAACAAAGTAATGAGAACACAAAGGGAAAGGTGTCTCATTTGCTGTTTGCTTCCATTCAGGGATGAATGGAAGCTGCTGTGTGGGGATACAGTTTCTATTTTCTGTGTGGTTCTAGTTTTATGGTAATACACCAGAGAGAGGGGAAATACTTTGCACTAAAGCTGAATGTCTCCTTCATCTCTTTTCATCTCATTCTCCACTTCTTGGTGGCCATACTCCAGCTTTTTAAGCTACCACACACATAAGCCATATGTTTTCTACCTTATCACAGTCTCAGGGAACCGTGATGTTATCCACCCAGAGCACAGACAACCCCAGCATCTATGCATGCATATCCTTGGTGCTCTCCTTCTCTTGAAAACGTTCCATGACCTTCAGGTATAACAGCCTGCTTCCTGGGACTTCTCTTTTTGCCTGATCCTTTTACAGCCTCAGTTGATTAATGTTCTTCATGTACAGGTTATGTTAGGTGAAGACAAGCCATTTCTATAGAGTCTTTCACAGCTGCTCACAATCAGTAGGTGACCTCTTTTAAAGAGGCTGAAGTAAAAAAAAACCTGAAGGCAAGAATCCAAAGTCAAAAGCAAATAATATTGCCAAAAGAAGGAGCAGTGAGGACGTAGGCATGATTCATGGCACAGTGCCCTGACTTGTCCAGTGCAAAAGGGTATTGGCCACTTCTACAAATTTTGGTACCTTATGTACAAATCTGAGTATTTTAACAAACAAACAAAAAAAGACAAGTTCAGAATATATATTTAAAAAACAAAAAAAACCAAGCAAACAAAAACAAAACAACAACAAAACCCAACCCAAAACATTCCCTTAGCACTCTTCCTAGCAGAGATCTGACGTTTGTGTTTAGTATTTACCTCATGAGTAGTCTGTCAATTTAAGGCAACTGTTCACATGCCCTGAATTGGTCTGGAGTTGGTCTGTAAGGCAGTATTTACGGAATCCTTTATACTATAAAGGATTTACCATTCCTGATCGCTGCATTTTATCTTTTTATTAACCCAATCTAATTTCAAATGGTTTGCATTAGTATTTTCCTTAAGACTTCAGCCAATCAGCAAGATGCCTTCAGTGCAAATGCAGCATGGGCCAGCTTGGGTTCTCAGTTATTTACTGGAGTTGGGACTACGTGCAGAGACAGAGAACTTGGACTTCCTAGCTAATTTTTTTTGGTTCCTCCTTATTCGAAGTGATTAGAATCTGTTCCCTTCCCAGCAAAAGAAAGTACAACTCAGTGAAAAGCACTTTCAAAATGCAGTCTAAAATTTCAAACCAGATGTGTTAATTAAATCTTCCTCTCCTCATGTTACTTATTCTAAAAATAGCAAAGAACATAATGTCCATGATGGCTGTGAAGGGTCATGGGAAGACATTTCATTCTCAATTGTATTTGGTTGAGAGATCCCAAACCAGGCAATTGTTCTTGTTTGGGTTGCTCTTTTTCATGGAATGGTGACCTTTTGTAGTTCATGTGGGTTCCAAGCATTTGAGATACTCACAAATTAGTGAAATGTTTCAAAGCCTTGCTGCTAGTTGTATTTGAATTTCCTGTTTTTTAGTTTGCCAGTATGTGTTTCATTTCAAAGTGCTGAGAAGCTGCTGAGTGTCTTCCAATTACCCAGTTAATATCCAAAAGAATAGCTAAGAACATCTTCCAACTTTCAATTACTTTCTGCTGCAGATTTGCATTTAGACTCACAAACAGCAAACCATTACTGAACATGCAGGAAACAGATCTTTTATTTAAAAAGCATTAATATAAAAAGATAGACAAAGCACTGCTTGATTAAGATTAAAATAGGACCCTGACCAACTTTCATACAAGATAAAAATTACTGGATACTGGATTCCTCTATTTCACATCAGAAAGATGCTCCCAATATTTAGTTTTAAGAGGCTGTGTTTCCTTTGATCTCAGTAGAGCTGCACCAGTTTATACAAGGTAAAGATCTAGCATTACACTTACAAACATACCCTTGAAACCTTAATCTTGACTTCTGAAAGAGCTAATGGAATGACAGCTCTAAAACAGTTATCAGTTTGGATTGTATAATTTTGTGAGTAAGAAGATTAGATTTTACTTTGTTCTGTTTTACTGTTGACCATAGCCAGAGCAGAATGTGACCTGTCTGGTGAGTTATTTTTAGCTATCTTAAACACTATAATTTTCAATGTAATAATTTTCAGATAGTTTGGGTGATTGTTCTCCAAACCATCAGAATCCATGACATCACTGCAGGTAGTTTTTTGACTGGCATTGAAAAATCAATGCCCAACAACAAGCAAATCAAAAGCAATTGTTAGAAAGAAAGGATTATTTCAACATGTTCAACATTTGTTCAACATTTCAACAAACTACTGCTGTGGTGTGTACTCTTATGAGCTACTGCGCTCATGGCAGAAATATTACTGGAGCTTAAAGTTTTGTAGTGGTGACAAATTTAAGTTGGATCAAAAAAAACCCCAAAAAACAGGACAGGCTTTCCTGTTGACACAACAGGAAAATGTGGTATAGCTTGAAACATCTGGATCATCTGATACAGAACATAATTGAGCATGACTGAGTATTCACATTGCCTCTATCTGAACGATCTTCATGGTCGAGGCTTTTTGAAAGCTTTAGTCTCCATTGCCTTCTCTGTCTTTCACTCAGATAGACACTCTTGACAACATAAAATAAATGCCCTTGGGTCATTAGTTCCTCAGTCCTGTCTTGATGAGAATGGATAAACTGGTAGCAATAGACAGCATGCATTTAAGTCACCAGCAACAGACTGAGGTGGGAAATGTACAAGTCCAGTTACGCTAACCAGACAGCTGTCAAAGATGCTCGTACACAGGGGACTGCATCAGGCTGCAAAATTACAGTGACTTTTTGGGGTTTTGAAGTTCAGTCATAGAAAACACATTTCACTTGTTAGATGGACTCTTCTGAGCAGGTCAAAGAAAAAATACCTGTCTTTGTGTGTCTGTCAGAGCACTATCTTCTAGCTATTTCTAGAAGCGGTTTCCTTTTCATGCTGCTAGTGAGTAAAGGTTACATACAGCTTCTGCTGGCTTGAGTTCAAGGTGGCTGCTTCTGTCCTGGATATCACAGGGCTATCATCAAGAGAGCTGGGGGAGGATATCCACTTTATTATTTTTAGTATCATTTCTTTACATTTCTTCTTGAGCCCTGTGGGAGAATGACAGCCTCAGTCTCTGTGCCCGCAAATGTTGCAGGTGACCCTAACATTCTCTCATCTATTTATAAACTCTGATGCTTGCTTCCAAGAATGCCTATTACTATACATTAGAAAGGCTGGTTTTACACCCGAATGGACAAGTACAACCACTTCTCTATTTTAAGTGTTTCTGCCTTTAGGTCATCCTAGGACAGTTTGCTCTTATCAGGAAACAGAGGAATAATTGAGTTACTTTAATCCAACCCTCTACATACTTCATACAATTCACTGACAATCAGTAGTGAATTGTTTCTCTGTGGGCTGCTCAAATTCCCTACAGGAAATGGCAACTGTGATAAAATAGAATTTGGAGTTTTTCCCACCCCAATACTGATTGTAAAGGCAGAGAATATATGTCAAGATTGCATTAACATGACCCAGAGCTGCTGTCTTCCTTAGCTGGTTCTGGTCTCTGCCCTGGAAATGTACAAAGGACTCACTGTGTTGGGAGACTACTGATGTGACCTTTCTTCATTGATGTTTTAAAGCATATTTCTCTCAAGAGTGCTTTCTGACCAACATATAAATCTTGAAAGGATGAGATAAAGCCTGCTTTTTGCCCCCAGACTGACTGTTTAATTTCTCTCTCTCAGTTTTAACAGGGAGTTATTTTCTAGGGAAAGAGCTACTCCAGAACAATTTTCTATGTGGATACTCATACACTAGAACAAGAGTAAGATTTTTCTAGTGTACTTCAATCCCTAGTAAATGTTAACTGATTTTTCCCCAGAGGACCTTACACTGAGACCAGAGGGTGTTCTTCTGCAGAGAAGAAATGGATACTGTTGTTCTTCAACGCTTTTTGTTTGGTTTTTTTTTTAATTGCCCTGCAGTTTTAAATGCCATTGCATTCATTCTTTGAAAAATTCCAAATGTGATACATCATTGTCTTGGAAACATGGGATGCTGAGGACTCTTTTGAGTTACAAGTTAATTCCAAGGTGATGTACAAGCACACTGTGAAATACCAAGACATGTTTTGCCATAGGGAACCATCTACTATCTCTTCTCAGATTAAACCAAATTTAACACAATATAGAAATTAATTGGAGGATTGGTGCTTACAGTGCAGTGGCTCTGTTCTGGCTCTTAAAAGTAGATTCCACACTGTGACAGTGCATGACTGGAGTACTGTGTACAGTTCTGGAGCGCCCAGCACAGGAAGGACATGGAACAGTTGGAGTGGGTCCAGAGGAGGCCACGAAGATGCTTAGAGGGCTGGAGCAGCTCTCCTATGAAGACAGGCTTAGA
>VWYK01039643.1:0-16526 GCA_013399775.1 Semnornis frantzii | reverse complement strand
TGGTTCTGCCTGGGAGCAGTTCTCAGATGAGTCTGGCCCCAGGTGGTTCTCAGGGGGCACATGGAGGGGACCTTGGAGGGAACAGCAAGGACAGACTGGAGTGGTTTAGTCTGGAGAGGAGGAGGCTGAGGGGAGACCTCATTGCTCTCTACACCTCCCTGAAAGGAGGTTGCAGTGAGGTGGGGGTTGGGCTCTTCTCCCTAGGATCAGGTGATAGGATGAGAGGAAATGACCTGAAACTGCCAGGGGAGAGTTAGGTTGCAGATGAGGAACAATTTGTTTCTTGCAAGAGTGGTCAGGCACTGGCACAGGCTGCCCAGGGAGGTGGTGGAGTGCCCATCCCTGGAGGTGTCCAAGGAAACTGTGGCACTTGGGTACCTGGTTTGGTGGCCATGGTTGTGGTGGGCTGCTGGTTGGACTGGATGAGCCTGGAGAGCTTCTGCAACCCAAACAATGGTGTGGAAAGTAGGGGTAGGGAAAAGCAGATTCCCTCTGTGCCTGTTTGCTTCTCTGGTGCTGTTAGAAGATGCTTTTCTGACTTGAACCTCCTCCAGAGCACAGAGGAAGTTTCAGTCGTTCAGGGCCTTCTGACTGATCAATGGCACAGCTAAATTTAGGAACTTATCTGTGATCTGCAAGGCTGCCAGGGTGCAGGAGATGACAGCAGAGCAGAGGAAGCAGCTGAGGGTGGCTGTGCCTGGCCCTGCAGCTGGGGGGGACTCTGCAGTGTCCGCAGCTGAGGGCTTTAATTCCTCCCTGGAAGGAATGTGAGACAGAAACTCCCAGTGAAAAGCATCTGGAGTGATTTCAGGAGTGTTTGCCTTCTGCTTTAGCCTGGTATGTGCCAGTGGGTTCCTGTTTGCTCTGCTGGCTGGTAGCATTTCCATGTGAAACCCAGCTAGGGAGGTTAGAGGTGCTTGGCTGAGCTGCTGCAGGCACCGGCAAATCACTCCTACCTCCCTCCCTCCCCTCCTCTCACCTCCAGAAACAAATGGCAGTTTGGGAAACAGCTGTCACCTGGCTGCAGGTCGAGGTCAGGCTGTTCCCTGTGTGCTGGGAGTAATAAACCAAGCCTTGCTGAAACAAAGCTTTGAGAAGTGGTGAAACAGATTGCTGCGAGGAGCTGCTCCCAGGGGAGCCAGGAGGCACAGCGTGGGAGCCTTGTCTGCCTGCCTGCTTCAGGCAGGAGGAGGGACAGGAGCAGCCTGTGACAATTATTTGCTTACAAAGAGCAGTGATGGAGAAGTTCCTGCTTGCTGCACAGAGTCACAGCAACACCCAGGTTGGCAAAGCCCCTCAGGGGCACTGAGCTCAACCTAGAACCCTACTTTACAAGAGTCACCTTAAACCATAGCCCAAACCAGCCAGGGTGGGTGACTCCACCACCTCCCTGGGCAGCTCATTCCAGTCCCTCACCACTCTCTCCATGGAAAAACTTCTTCCTAATGTCCAATCTAAAGCTCCCTAGCCTCAGCTTGAGGCCATTTCCCCTTGGTCTGTCTCCAGTGACCTGTGAGAAGAGCCCAGCAGCAGCCTCTCCCCAATGTCCCTCCAGGTAGCTGTAGACCAACACAGGCTGTTAGTGGGAATCAGGAGGGCTTTGAGTCATGATGGCAGGATTTGATGCTAGGGAGAAGAGCCCAACCCCACATCTCTCCAGCCTCCTTTCAGGGAGGTGTAGAAAGCAATGAGGTCTTCACTCAGCCTCCTCCCCTCCAGACTAAACCCACCCCAGTGTGTCCTTGCTGTTTGCTCCTAGGCCCACTGGGAACCCCCAGTTGAGAACACAGAACTCATAGGATGGTTTGGGTTGGAAAGGACCTTCAAGACCATCCAGTTCCTCTCCAGTTTCCTCCTCATGTCTGAGCTCAATCCAGCTTCTTCCAGCTGGAAGCCATCAGCCTTTGTCTGTCACCCCATAGAATGGTTTAGGTTGGAAGGGACCTCAAAGTTCAGCCAGTTCCAACACTGCCATAGGCAGGGGCACCTCCTACCAGCCCAGGTTGTTCAAAGGTTCACCCAGCCTGGTCATGAACATCTCCAGTGAGGTTGTGGAGGACAGAAGCACAGAATGTGATTTTTGATCACATTCTGTGCTTCTGTGCTCCACAACCTCCCTGGGCAACCTGTGCCAGCCTCTCCCCACCCTCCCTTCTTCCTAACAACCAGTTTCAATCTCCTCTCTGCCAGTTCAAGCCCATTCCTCCTTCTCCTGAGTAATTTGTCATAGAATCACAGAATGGTTTGGGGTGGAAGGGACCTTAGAGCTGATCCAGTTCCAGCTGTGTAGCATTGGTGAGGGCTGTGAAAGGCACAGAGGGCCTGATCCAGCTGGTCCCATCAAGGTGACCTCAAACACAGACTGACAGAGCAGAATGCCAGGAGATGACCACAGCCTAGAGTGGACCAATGGCCCAGATCTTCAGAGACCTTGGAGTGGCCTTCTTGGATCTGAAGGTGATCTACAGGAGGAACTATTGACAAGATCTCATAATGACAGGAGGAGGAATGGGCTTGAACTGGCAGAGGGGAGATTGAAACTGAATGTTAGGAAGAAGGGAGGGTGGGGAGAGACTGGCACAGGTTGCCCAAGGAGGTTGTGGAGCACAGAAGCACAAAATGTGACCTTTGATCACATTCTGTGCTTCTGTGCTCCACAATCTCCCTGGAGGTGTTCAGGACCAGGCTGGATGAGACCCTTGAGTGACCTGTTCTAGTGGGAGATGTCCCTGCCCATGAGGGCAGGATGAGCTTTAAGGCTCCTTCCAACCCAAGGCATTCTAAGAGTGCTGCACTTGCCCAGAAGTTTGCTTTCACCCAGAGGAGTTCAGACACTTGTTTCCCTCAATCAGAGCTATAAATAAGATGCAGAGCTGTTGTCTTTGGGTGCCTGCCTTGGGGTAATTTCCCACAGCAACAGCATTCAAGGTGCCCAAAGCATGCCAGCTTTGCATAGCTGTTGGGTTTCTCTTCAGTTCATTTCCTCCCTCTCAGGTGGTTGTGCTGCAGAGAGGAGCTGGGGGAGGCAGAGCAGAGGAGCAGCTCCTTAGCTCTCACAGCTGTTGTGCTGGCAGCTGAGTTTCATTTCCTGTTGGAGCTTTGGGTTGCTTTCTTGGTTTTATTTTTCCTCTCAGGCCTGTTTGTGGTGAGGCTGCTGACACGTAACTGAACTCAGGAGGAGGGTTGGAAACCACATGTGTGTGTGTGTCTGTGTGCAGAGCACCCAGGGAGCTCCTCCTCAGCTTTAGACACCACACCTGCTGAATGGAAGCAGCAGACATGGGTCACAGCCTCCTGCCTGGAGAAGACTTTTGCATCATAGAATGGTTTGGGTTGGAAGGGACCTTAAAGACCAAGTTCTGAGCCCCTTCCGTGGGCAGGGACACCTCCACTGGCACAGGTTGCTCGAGGACTCATCCAGCCTGGCCCTGAACACCTCCAGGGAAGGGGACATTTGTGACCTCATTTTTCACTCCTGTCCAGGGAGCAGTGGGCAACAATCACAAGAGTCTGCCTGTTCCTCTGTGCCCTCTTGAGTGGCTGGCACTCAAATATCAACTGGAGGAGCAGCCTCCTGACCTTCTGCCCAGCTTCCAAGTCACCACATGCTCAGGCTGTTCCTCCCTCCTGGCCACCCAGATGCCTTTATCCTGCTGGCCAGAACACTTTGTTTCCAGACAAACCCTCCTGGCATTGCTCACCAGCCCACCAGCAGCCCAAGCAGATGTGACCTCACCTTTCACTCCTGTCCAGGGAGCAGTGCTTGAACTGCTCCCTCCAGAAGCTGGAGGTATTGACCTGTGCAGGGTCCCCAAACACAGCTGCCCAGGATGCTCAGGGTTCACTCCACAGCTCCCAGCCCATTCCCATGGCTCTGGAAACACCAAACACAGCCCAGAAGGTCTCTCTTGGCACACACAACCATCAGTGCCAGCCCCCCCCAGTCAGGAGCTGTGCTGGGAGGCTTTTCACAGTGCCAGGAGCTGCCATCAGCAGGGACACAGTGAGAGCTTCACCACAACTAGCACACAACAGTTGGGTTGGAAGGGACCTCAGAGACCACCCAAGCTCAGTTCCAACCCTCTGCCATGGGCAGGGACACCTCCCCCTGGCCCAGGGGTGCTCAGGGCCTCATCCAGCCTGGCCCTGAACACCTCCAGGGAGGTTGTGGATGACAGAAGCACAGAATGTGACCAGAGATCCCATTCTGTGCTTCTGTCATCCTCACTCTCCCTGGGCAACCTGTGCCAGTGTCCCTCCATGTATGCTAGTTTGAGGCTAATTGGAATAATTTAATGAGAGAAATGAGACCATTGGCTGTGAAAGGAAAGTAATAGTGAGGTGTGTATCACTCATTGTTCTACTGGGGGACATAAAAGTAAGAAACATAACCAAAGTGAGTCCATTTAGCCTCAAACCAGCACACCATGCCAGATCCCAGAGCCTGCTGGGCAGCCATGGCTCAGCCCTGCATGGGATCCTGTGGATCCATGGGCAGGGATGGATCCTGCTCCAGAATCCTCCTGCCTGGGCACAGGGAAAAGCCAAGTTCCACAGCAGACAGCAAGGGGCAGGTGGCAGTGGTGGGAAGTCTGGTGGCAGGCCCTGGGGGGGAGCTGCTGGGAGGGCTTCAGCTCAGTGATGTTCCTGGCTTCCAGATCTCCTTTGCCTTGGAGGAGACAGAGGGCTGGGAGGTACCAGCTGGGATGTGCAGCACAGAGGAAGTGGTTGTGGTCTGCCTCTCCTCTTGAGGCCAGCTCTGGAGCAGGAGCTGCTTCCTCTGTGTTGCTCTGCCCTGATGTCCACACAGCTTCTCTCCATGTCTTGCCCTACCAGCAGCCCCAGGAGAGGTTGGAAGTCATGGACTTGAGGAGGGAAGCTTGAACCTGGAGCTCAGGAAGCAGACTCAGCTGAAGGGCTGCTGCTGAGCCACAGACAGAGCACCAAAGCTGAAGGTCCTTTCCCATCCCAGTGCCCCCCCCAGACTTGCTCTGTGAGCTGGGAGAGGTGCAGCAGGCACAGGTGAGCTGTCTGAACACCAGGGGAGTGCTGCCAGGCCACAGCTGTGCTCATTTCAGCTTTTAGAATGAGGCTGGAGCAGGAGCTGCTTCCTCAGCATGCTTGAAACTGGAAAGAGCTGGATTGAGGTTGGACATTGGGAGAAAGTTGTTCTCCATGAGGGTAGGGAGACACTGGCACAGGTTGCCAGAGAAGTTGTGGATGCCTCCTCCCTGGAGATGTGCAAGGCCAGGCTGGGTGAGGCCGTGAGCCACCTGGGCTGGTGGGAGGGGTCCCTGCCTATGGTGGGGGGTTGGAACTGGATGAGCTTTAAGGTCCTTTCCAAACCAACTCATTCTGTCATCCCTGAGAGCTGCTGCAGGAGCATCTCCCCGAGGGAGCAGTGCAGACAGGTGGCTGGGATGTGCTCTGAGTGCTCTCATGCTCCCTCCAGGGCAGGAAACTGTGGTGATGTGTGGCCTCCTGCTGAGCTTTTGGGCTTTCTTTCTCCTCATCTCCACATCATCCAGCATCTGGACCTTCTGGAGGCCACTCCTCACTCTGGGTGGTGCCCGCTGTGCCTCAGGAGCATTCAGTCTCACTGTGTGAAGAGGAGGTGGTGTTCTGAAGCACGTAGCAGGTGTAACCTTGAGCATCTCCCATTCTTGCTGTTGTTGAGCCCTGAATTTGGGGTCTTTTGGCTGTCTTTAGGCCTGGGGCAGTGGCTGGGTGCAGTTGTCACATCTGCTCTCGTCACTGGTGGGTTAGAGCCGGAGCCAGCAGCGCGATCACGCAATCGCTGGCTGCAGTCACAGCTCCTCTGCTTGCCTGCTCTGCATTCCTCAGTGCACGCAGGAGGTGCTTCAGAGAATGGTTTGGGGTTGGAAAGGACCTCCAAGATCATCTCCAGGTGGTCTTCAGCACCAGAGCTGCTCCTGAACAGCTTGGAGGAATGGTTTTTACCTGAATGCTCCCAGCTGCAGCCAGGCTGGGCAGTGTAGGTTTTGAAGGTACCAGAGTCATAGAGTGAGATGGTTTGGAGGTGACCTCAGAGATCATCTAGATCCAGCTCCCCCACTGTGAGCAGGGACACCTCCCAATGAGACATGAGGGAGAAATTCTTCCCCAGGAGGGCAGTGAGACACTGGAACAGGTTGCCCAGAGAAGCTGTGGATGTCTCCTCCCTGGAGGTCTTCTAGACCAGGCTGGATGGGGACCTTGAGCAAGCTGTGCTGGTAGGAGGTGTCTGCCCATGGGAGAGGGGTTGGAACTGGGTGGGCTTGAAGAGTGTGGGATTCTCTGCTTCCATCTTAACTGCAGAGTGATTGCATGAAGCTGAAGGGCACTGCTGGGTGCAGAGGAGCTGTGAGAGCTCTGCTGGGCTCCGCATCAAGAGCATGCCCCAAGGTTGCACACAGGAGGTGTGAGCCACACTGCCACCTTTGCAGTCAGCCAGCCTGAGCAGGTCCCGTGTAGGCATGGCAGAAGAGGAGCACTTGGTGGGTTGTGTGGTGCCTAGGCCTTGCAGAGGAGTGTTTGCAGGGTGGTGCTCAGCTGCCTGCTGCCTGCCTGCTGCTCCAGCCCAGTGTCAGCCTGAGGCAGGGAGCAGTGCCTGTGCTGTCCTCAGCCTGCTCAGAGGGGAGGCAGCTACAAAAATGTCAGCAATTCCCAGCAGCAGCCAGCCTGGGCCATTCCTCAGCACTGAGAACTCATCTGGCAACCTCTCTGCTGCTCTCACACCAATAGTTAGCTTCCAGAGCTGCTCCTTGCACTGGAAGCTGTCATGGGCTGCCGGCATCGGAGGTGGAGACAGAATTGTTTTGGCTGGAAGAGACCTCTGAGGTCAAGTCCAATTATCAGCCCAACACAGCCATGGACCTTAAACCATGTCCCCAGGTGCCATGGCCCTGCATTTCTGGAACACCTCCAGTGGCTCTTTGCAGTGAGGGTGGGGAGACCCTGGCCTGGGTTGCCCAGGGAGGCTGTGGATCTGGCATGGTGGGAACCCATCAGAGTGTTCTCTCATGCTGCATTTGGTGGTGTCACTTCTCAAGGAATTGAGGATGACACCAGGTGAAAATCAAATCTCCCCTCCCTGGGAGGTGTTCAGGGGCAGGTTGGATGAGGCCTTGAGTAACCTGGCCCATGGCAGGAGGTTGGAATTGGATGAGCTTGAAGGTCCCTCCCAACCCAAACTGCTCTGGTGACTCCCAACACCTCCCAGGGCAGTTCAGTGTGCTCTGAGCTGTGCACAGCTTTTGGTTGATGGAGGAAAAATTCCTTCAGTTTGCTTTGCTGGGGTTGTGTGGGAAACTCTCCTGTTGTTCCAGCAGCACCAGAAGAAAGCCAGGTGAAGCCCCCTCTGCTCTGCCCTGGTGAGGCCACAGCTGCAGTGCTGGGTCCAGCTGTGGGCTCCCCAGTGCAAGAAGGACAGGGAAGTGCTGGAGAGAGCTCAGGGCAGGCTGCAAAAGCTGCTGAGGGGCCTGGAGCAGCTCTGGCAGGAGCAAAGGCTGAGAGCCTGCAGAAGAGCAGCCCCAGAGGGCAGCTGAGCAATGCTCAGCAACAGCTAAAGGAGCTGTGAGGGGCAAGAGGCTGGGGCCAGGCTCTTGTCAGTGGTGCCCAGGGACAGCACAAGGGGCAGTGGGCACAAAGTGGAACCCAGGAGGTGCCCTCTGAGCAGGAGGAGAAAGTTTGTTGTGAGGGTAGTGGAGGCCTGGAGCAGGCTGCCCAGAAGGGGTTGTGGAGTCTCCTCTGGTGACTTTCAAGTCCCATCTGGCTGCATTGCAGTGAGCTGCCCTGGGTGCCCCTGCTCTGGCAGGAAGGGGGTTGGCATTTCAGAGCTGATTTCCTCATGATTTCACACGTTGTTTTCACATCAAATAGGTTGTAGGTGGTTGTTAGGGAACAAGCTGAGCACATAGCAGGAGGAGGCTGTGGTGATCTCAGTGCTGGGGGCACTCCCCAGGCTCCATGGGGTTGGTTTTTCCTTTGAAGCTCTGTTTGCTTTCAGCCCCTTCTGCTGCTCCCTGTGGCCAGCTCTGCTTCTCCTGCTGTCCCCTGTGCCTTGTGCTGTTAGCTGAGGGGTGCTGGGGGGTCATGGGCTGTGGAATGTCAGCTGGAATTAGCCCAGCCAGCTTCTCCTGGTGGGCTGGAGCTGGGGTGAGTTACTGGAATCCACCTCCCACGCTGGAGCTGGTTCCCTCTGCTGCTCCCATTCTAACCCTAATGAGTTTGGCTCAAGCAGGGAACACTCTGAAACCTTCCACAGCTTTGGGGGTGGAAGTGTCCCTTTGACTGCATCTCCATCATCTTAGTGTGGCTCTCTGGTGGCTTTTGGAGAACCACACTCAGGGAACTGGCAAGAAGGTCCTTTTTTGGTAGTAAAGGAGAAGCAGCTGGTTGGAGCTGTTCGTGCTGCAGGGGCAGCCACCCTCAGGGGCAGTGGTCCCTGAAATCACACAGACATAGACTGGGCTGGCTTGGAAAGGGCCTCAAAGGTCTTCACCCCCCTTGCCCTGGGCAGGGACATCTGCAACTTCTGGGGGGCCATGGAGATGCAAGGGCTGGACCAGCTCTCTGTGGGGGCAGGCTGGTAGAGTTGGAGCAGCCTGGAGAAAAGAAGGCTGCAGGGAGACCTTAGAGCAGCCTGCCAGATTTGCAGGGCTCCTGCAAGAGAGCTGGGGAGGGAGTTTTTACCAAAGCTTTGAGTGACAGGACAAGGGCTGATGGCTTCAGAGGGGGAGAAGCTGAGTTTAGATTGGACATGAGGAGGAAATTCTTCCCCCAGGAGGGTGCTGAGGCACTGGCACAGGGTGCCCAGAGAAGCTGTGGAGGCTCCAAGCCTGGCAGTGTTGAAAGCCAGGCAGCCTTGAGCAACCTGGTGAGACCGAGTGTGGCAGCAGAGCCCACCCTCACCTGGCTCCAGCTTTCTTCCAGGGAGCTGTAGAGGGCTATGAGGTCTCCCCTCAGCCTCCCCTTCTGCAGAGCAAACAACCCCAGTTCCTCAGCAGCTCCAAAACCCCTCCCCAGCTTTGTTGCCCTTCTCTGGACCTGCTCCAGCAGCTCAGCGTCCTTGCGGTGAAGGTCCCAAACCCGAGGCCAGGATTCAAGGTGTGGCCCTCACAGCTCCACACACTCACCTGCCCAAGCCAAGCCCGTGGCACATCCACCTGGACTCCATCATCTTGAAGATCTTTCCCACCCTGAAGGATTCTGTGGTCACAGGGCTCATGTGCCACGGGCACAGCCAGGCTGAGGGCGCCTCTGCAGAGGCCCAAGCCAGCTGTAGCTCTGTCTGTTGTATTCTCTCTGAATGACCTCTTGACTGCCTTGAAAAAGTGAAGAGTTCTCACTTTTCCACGTTTCCTTCCCCAGGGAACATGAGTTTTTGGTGGACCTGAACACCATGAAGCTGTATGAGACAGATGAGTTCGACCAGCTGCGGCGCCTGTCCGCACCAGCCTGCTCCAGCTCCACCTCCAACTACTACACCGTCTGGAAGTACTTCTGCAGGGACCACTTTGGCTGGAGAGAGTACTCTGAGGTATTCAACACCTTCCACACCCTGCTTTGGGCTTGGGACCCAAACCTTGATGCCTTAAAATCCATCTGCAGCTTTAGGTTCCTTCTTCCCTGAACTGCTGAGGGACTTCTGAGCAGGGCATGTGCTGTGAGGGCAGGCTGAGAGAGTTTGGGCTCTGCAGCCTGGAGAAGAGAAGGCTTCCAGGAGACCTTGGAGTGGCTTTCCCAGGGTCTGAAGGGGGCTACAGGAGAGCTGAGGAGGGACTATTGACAAGGTCATGTAATCCCAGGGGGAGGAGGAATGGGTTTGAACTGGCAGAGGAGAGATTGAAAGTGGATGTCAGGAAGAAGGGAGGGTGGGGAGAGACTGGCACAGGTTGCCCAGGGAGGTGGCACCTCCCTGGAGGTGTTCAGGACCAGGCTGGATGAGGCTTTGAGCAACCTGGGCTGGTAGGAGGTGTCCCTGCCCATGGCAGAGGGTTGGAACTGGATGATCTTTGAGGTCCCTTCCAACCTAACCCATTCTGTGGAGTGACAGACAAAGGCTGATGGCTTCCAGTTGGATTGAGCACAGACATGAAGAGGAAATTCTTCCCCATGAGGGTGCTGAGGCACTGGAGTAGGTTGCCCAGAGAAGTTGTTGGAAGTTCCTTTTCTTGGAGGTGCTGAAAGCTTTGCCCAAGATCATACTCTGTGCTTCTCTGATCCACAGCCTCCCTGGGCAACCTGTGCCAGTATCTCCCCCACCCTCACTCTCAACAGTTTCTTCCTCATCTCCCCTCTTCCAGCTCAAAGCCGTTGTCCCTCCTCCTGACACTTGCCTAAAGTCCCTCCTCAGCTCTCCTATAGCCACCTTCAGCTACTGCAAGGCTGCTCTAAGGTCTCCCTGGAGGTTTCTCTTCTCCCAAGGGAGATCTCAAAGTCCTCATGGCTCAGAGCAGGGGGAAGGGAGCAGGGAGAGGGCTGCTGGAGGTGGGAAGCTGCCTTTCTGAAGCCACCTTTGGTCACATCCATGGTCCTCTTGTGTCTCCTGTCTGTGTGCAGCCTGTGGTGAGGTTGATCGAAGCGGCTGTGGGCCGAGGGGTGAAGGAGGTTCGCTTCATCACCTGGCACAACCAATACATCCTCAATGTCAGAGATGGCTTCCAGCAGAATGCCTACTTCAGAAGAGAGATCAAGAGGAGACCTCTGCTTCGTTCCTGCGTGACGCTGATGCCCTTTCTGCAGTAAGTATCTTGGCACAAGGGAAGCTTTGGGGGTTTGTTCTCTGTCCCACCAGTGGCTCAAGGGAGGTTCTCTTCCTCTGCTCTGCTCTGGTCAGGCCACCCCTGGAGTGCTGGGTCCAGTTCTGGGCTCCCCAGTTCAAGAGAAACAGGGAACTGCTGGAAAGGGTCCAGGGTAGGCTGCAAAGCTACTGAGGGGGCCTGGAGCAGCTCTGGGAAAAGAGCAAAGCCTGAGAACCTGGAGGAGAGCAGCCCCAGCTATAGGCAGGGACACCTCCCACCAGCCCCAGGCTCCTGGAGGCCTCATCCAAGCTGGCCTTGAACAACTCCAGGGAGGTTGTGGGGCACAGAAGCACAGAATGTGATCTTTGAGGATCTTTGATCACATTCTGTGCTTCTGTACTCCACAACCTCCCTGGGCAACCTGTGCCAGTGTCTCCTCACCCTGCAGCAATCTGCTGCTCTGTTTTTATTGTCATCTGCTTGGGGCTGAGCAGCCTCACCCTTCACAGGCAGGCTGAGAGAAGTGTTGCAGCCTGGCCTCATAAAAAATGCCAGCTGGAAACCTTCTGAGCAGAGTTCAGGAGGCAGGAACAGGTTGTCCTCTTATAGTCATTAGTCTTCAGTTGGCAGCTTGGCACATGGGGCCCAGCACAGGGGCTTTGAGTGCTGCAGTGGGGCTAGAAGGCTTCTTAGCCTGAGCTTCCAAACAGGTGGTGGTTGGAAACCTTTGTAGGAAAGAAACCTGGATGGCTGGAAAGGGACTCTTGACCCTCATGGGATGAGAGAATAAGGAGTAATGTCTTCGGGCTGGAAGAAGCTGGATTGAGATAAGACATGAGGAGGAAATTCTTCCCCAGGAGGGTGCTGAGGCACTGGCACAGGTTGCCCAAAGAAGCTGTGGAGGCTTCAAGGGTGGAAGTGTTGAAAGCCAGCTTGGATGAGGCCTTGAGCAACCTGGGCTTAGGGCTACTGGAACTCCATGGTCTTTAAGGTCCCTTGCAACCCAAACCAGTCTCTGTGAACCCCCAAATTCTGACAGAGGTACTGGAAGGATGCAGGAGGAAGGCCCAAGTGTGGACTTCCTGCTTCCAGCAGTTGTTTCTCATATGATAGATTCCAGGTGAGCTCTATGAAATTATGTCTGGGTCACACCAAAACCCTCACATGGTCCTCCAAGCTTCTGGATATTAAATGTTTGGGTTGCTTCCTTATTGTAGAATCATAGAATCAAGCAGGTTGGAAGAGAGCTCCAAGCTCACCCAGCCCTACCCAATCAGCCAGACCATGGCACTAAGTGCCCCATCCAGGCTTGGCTTCAACACCTCCAGGGATGGCAACTCCACCCCCTCCCTGGGCAGCCCATTCCAATGCCAATCACTCTCTCTGCCAACAACTTCCTCCTAACATCCAGCCTGAACCTCCCCTGGCACAACTTGAGGCTGTGTCCCCTTGTTCTGTTGCTGGCAAAGAACTCCCAGCTCATCAAGCTAAGGCCACTGTGGCCATCAAACCACATCCCAGGGTGCCATGGGCACATACCCTGCCAGGCCACCTTGGTTGCTGTAGGTAAGCTGTGAGCAGCAGTAGAGTTCTGCTTTCTCTGGGTGCTGCTGTTGGCCCTGCAGAGCAAAGCAGGCTCTGGAGGTGGGGTTGTGTTTGCTGGGCCCTGGAAACAGCAGAGTCCCCGTCCCATGGCCTTTCAGGCCTGCACAAAAGGAGACTGACTCCTGACAAGTCACTCCAAAGGAAATCCTTTTCCCTCAACAGAGCTCTGGCCACTTGGTTGCTCTCCATAACCCTTCCTCCTGTACCAAGAAGGTTTGGTGGTTGCTGCTGCATGTGAAGTCCAGCTCCATGCAGACAGGAAGGCAGGATTTGGCCCGGGGTGGTGTCAACCCTTGCCTGCTCCAAGAGGAGTCCACAAAGGATTCCCCTTGCCCATCTGCTCAGCCAGGACAGGTTGCCTTCTGCCTCATCAGGACCCAAATGACCTGAGAAACTGCATGAGCTTTAATGTTCATTAAACTTTAATTCATGAAGTTTAATTGAAGGTTAACTGTGGGGTTTAGATACAAGATTCACCCCAGGGCTTTCCAGCCAGGCTGTGAGTTCCTCTGACTGCATTCTCCTTCCTCAGAACTCCTTCTTCCTTACCCAGCTGCATTCAGACTGGAGGCAACAGCAGCTTTGCAGGGAATCACTAAAGGTGGAAAAGGTCTGCAGGTCATCAGGGCCACCCCTTCCCTGTCAGAAGTACTCAAGTACTGGGGTTCAGCTTTGGGGCCCTCACTCCAGGAAAGAGAGCCCAGGGCAGGCTGTAAAGCTGCTGAGGGGCCTGGAGCAGCTCTGGCAGGAGCAAAGGCTGAGAACCCTGGGGCTGAGAGCCTGCACAAGAGCAGCCCCAGAGGGCAGCTGAGCAATGCTCAGCAACAGCTAAAGGCTGGGGGCAAGAGGCTGGGGCCAGGCTCTTGTCAGTGGTGCCCAGGGACAGCACAAGGGGCAATGGGCACAAAGTGGAGCTCAGGAGGTCACCTGAGTGAGAGGAGGAGAAAGTTGTTTGTTGTGAGGGTGCTGGAGGCCTGGAGCAGGCTGCCCAGAGAGGTCGTGGAGTCTCCTTTGTTTGGAGAGCTTCCAACCCTCCCTAGGCACTGTGCTGCTGGGCAAGCTGCTGTGGGTGCCCTGCTGGAGCAGGGGGTTGGACTGACTGAGCTCCAGAGGTCCCATCCAACCCTACCAGGCCAGGCTGGACAGGAGAACTTCTGGCCTCAGCCAAACAGGCCTTGAACACCTCCAGGGAGGGAAGATCCTGTTGGTGATGTCAGCATGATCAGAAGCTCTCCAGGTTGTGCAGTGCTGAAGCAGAACCTTTGTCTCCTTTCTCATCCAGGACCTTAGGGGGCAGCTCTACAGTCCCTTCCCCAGCAGCTGACTCAGCTTCTTCCCACGACTTGTCTCCAACTGCCATTACCTCTCCAAACTTCTATCCTGAAACCTGGATTAGTATGCATCCAGCTCAGGACTTCATCCAAGTGCCTGTTGTGAGTGAAGACAAAAGCTACAGAACCATTTATAACCTGTTCCACAAGACTGTGCCAGAGACCAAATACAAGATCCTGAAGATCCTGAGGGTGCAGAACCAATTCCTCTGGGAGAAATACAAAAGGTACGAGAAAGGCAAAGCTCCTCCTGTTGCAGTGGTGGGAAGAGAGCTGAAAATTGGGGTTTGGGGCTGAGAAGTAGACATTGGTCTTGAGCAGAGGAGTCATGGAATCCTTAGGGTTGGAGAAGATCTTTCAGATACACCAACCCTAGAGGTGCTATGATATGTCTGGAGGTTCTTACCTGGTCACCTCTTACTCCAAGAAGGACTCTGAGGTGCTGAACTGTGTCCAGTGACTTCTCCAGATCATCCAGTCCAGCCATGGCCTATCGAAAGCTTTGTGCAGCTTTGGGCCTGCACCTCAAGAAGGACACTGAGGGGCTGGGGCAAGGCCAGAGAAGGGCAACAAAGCTGGGGAAGGGTCTGGAGAGCAGGGCTGGGGAGGAGCAACTCTTGGGTGTTGAGTGTGGAGCAGAGGAGCCTGAGAGCAGAGCTCATTGCTCTCTGCAGCTCCCTGAGAGGAGGCTGCAGCCAGCTGGGCTTGGGCTCTGCTCCCAAGGAACAAGTGACAGGACAAGAGAAATGTCCTCAAGCTGCCCCAGGGGAGGTTTAGGTTGGACATGAGGAACAATTTCTCCCCTGAAAGGGTTGCCAAGGCCTGGCCCAGGCTGCCCAGGGCAGTGGTGGAGATATTCAGGGTGAGGCTCAACAAGGCTCTGTGCTACCTGCTCTAGTTGAGGATGTCCCTGCTGACTGCAAGGGGGGGATTTGGCTCCATGGCTTTTGGAGGTCACTTCCAACTCTGAGTGTTGTATGNCGACGGATCCCGTCGAGTCGATCGATCCAACGACGGATCCCGTCGAGTCGATCGATCCAACGACGGATCCCGTCGAGTCGATCGATCCAACGACGGATCCCGTCGAGTCGATCGATCCAACGACGGATCCCGTCGAGTCGATCGATCCAACGACGGATCCCGTCGAGTCGATCGATCCAACGACGGATCCCGTCGAGTCGATCGATCCAACGACGGATCCCGTCGAGTCGATCGATCCAACGACGGATCCCGTCGAGTCGATCGATCCAACGACGGATCCCGTCGAGTCGATCGATCCAACGACGGATCCCGTCGAGTCGATCGATCCAACGACGGATCCCGTCGAGTCGATCGATCCAACGACGGATCCCGTCGAGTCGATCGATCCAACGACGGATCCCGTCGAGTCGATCGATCCAACGACGGATCCCGTCGAGTCGATCGATCCAACGACGGATCCCGTCGAGTCGATCGATCCAACGACGGATCCCGTCGAGTCGATCGATCCAACGACGGATCCCGTCGAGTCGATCGATCCAACGACGGATCCCGTCGAGTCGATCGATCCAACGACGGATCCCGTCGAGTCGATCGATCCAACGACGGATCCCGTCGAGTCGATCGATCCAACGACGGATCCCGTCGAGTCGATCGATCCAACGACGGATCCCGTCGAGTCGATCGATCCAACGACGGATCCCGTCGAGTCGATCGATCCAACGACGGATCCCGTCGAGTCGATCGATCCAACGACGGATCCCGTCGAGTCGATCGATCCAACGACGGATCCCGTCGAGTCGATCGATCCAACGACGGATCCCGTCGAGTCGATCGATCCAACGACGGATCCCGTCGAGTCGATCGATCCAACGACGGATCCCGTCGAGTCGATCGATCGAGTCAATGCTTCCATGGTTCTGTGATCAAACACTTCTATGATTCGCTGGCTCAGCAATTGACTCCACGACTTGGTGGCAGCGCTGTTGGCAGCCCAGGAGCCGTGGGCTGCTCAGCAGCACTCAGTGCCCCCCTCTCTGTTGCAGGAAGAAGAAGCACATGTGCAAGAAGCTGAGCAGGCTGGAGCGGCTGCTGAGTGAGCGGCACCTGTTCCACGGCACCTCCCCCGACGCGGTGGACGCCATCTGCAAGCACAACTTCGACCCGCGCGTCTGCGGCAAGCACGCCACCATGTTTGGCCAGGGCAGCTACTTTGCCAGGAAGGCAAGTTACTCCCACAACTTCTCCAAAAGGTCCCCCACAGGGGTGCATTACATGTTCCTGGCCAAAGTGCTAACTGGCAGGTACACCGTGGGCAACCACACCATGAGGAGGCCTCCCCCCGTCAACCCCAGCAGCATCACCAGTGACCTCTACGACTCCTGCGTGGACAATTTCTTTGAGCCTCAGATCTTTGTCATCTTCAATGATGATCAGAGCTACCCATACTTCATCATTCAGTACGAAGAAGTCAGCAGCACTGTCTCTATCTGAAGCTGCCCCCACCCTCCCCACCTTGCTGCTGACTGCTCTCCCCCTTCACGGCCTCTCTGGAACACCCAACCCCTACCTACTGCAATTTGGACTTGCTTGGGAAGAACTCAAAGCAATCTCTGAGGTGACCAAACCTTGACTTGCTGGTTGATGCTGTCTGTGCAAAGTGTAAATAGGTTTTATTTTCATTGTTTATAGTTGACAAATCTGTGCCTTTTTTTGTTATCCCAACGGTGGTTATTTATGGCAGTAATAGATCCATTGGTTCCAAACCCTCTCTCTGTGTCCCACCTGGAAATCACCTGCTGGTCCTTCCTCCTCTCCACATCTTCAAGAGACATCTTCCACATCTTCCCACCAGCACAGGTCACTC